>JAHHUM010002912.1:0-113311 GCA_036173005.1 Crenichthys baileyi
GGGGGAGGGACCACCTTAGAAAACCTGTCAATGACAGTGAGGATAATAGTATAACCATTAGATGTGGGCAAATGTGTACCAAATCCATTGCGAGGTGAGACCAAGGGCTTGATGGGATGGGTAGAGGTTGCAACAACCCCGAGGTTGGGCGCTTTGAAGACTTGACTTGGCTTGGCTGCATTGATGACAGGATGACAAAAAAACCGTGATTTATGGCAGAACATCAGTAACTTCTGGATAAGGTGGTCTGGCACGAACAAAGGATCTCCTGGGCATTAGTATGGGGGAGGATGATTCTGGGTGGTGTCCCTGATCTCTTTCTCTAGATCCAGCATGGTTACAGATAGGCATCTGGAAGGATGAAGTCCTCCGCACCACTGGTCATAGAATCAGATTTCTCATGAATTCTGGAGAGGGTGTCTGATTTAACATGCCTGGCCCCGGGTCTGTAAGACAAGGAGAAGTTAAAACATCCAAAACATAGCGCCCACCTGGCTTGTTGAGGGTTGAGTCTTTTAGCAGATTTGACGTACTCCTAATTCTTATGGTTGGTCCAGACAGTGAATGGTTCCTTAGCTCCCTCTAACCAGTGTCTCTACTCCTCCAAGGCGAGCTTAACAGCAAGCAGTTCTTGATCTCCAACATCGTAGTTAGGTTCAGCCGTGGAGAGAGTCCTTGAAAAGAATGCACATGGGTGAACACCACCATCAGTAGATCTTTGGCTAAGAATTGCACCTGTTTGAGGTGTCGTCTTCCACAATGGATTTTTTTTCTGGATCAGGCGTACGAAGAACAGGAGAAGTAGTGAACAGAGATTTTAACCTGGTGAAGGCTTTCTCAGCCTGATCGTTCTACACAAAACATAGTTTTGGTGAGGTGCAAGTTGGCATAGTCTAGAAATCTTTGGAGCTGCTTGCGATCAGCTGGAGTGGGCCACTCAGACACTGCTGTGGTCTTAGTGGGGTCCATAGTGACTTGATCAGGAGAGATAACAAAGCCCAGAAAGGAGGTAGTTTTTGTGTGGAACTCACATTTTTTGGCTTTAACAAACAAGTGATTTTGGAGGAGACGAAGAAGGACACACCGGACATGGTGTTTATGAGTCTCTAAGGTTTTTGAGAAGATCAGAATGTCACCATGGTAGACATAAACAAAAAGTCCCACCATGTCTCTGAGGACTTCATTGACCAATGCCAGAAAAACAGCTGGGGCTCCGAACGGGATCACCAGATACTCATAATGTCCAGTGCGGGGTGTTGAAGGCGGTCTTCCATTCATTCCCTTCTCTGATTCGAACAACGTGTTAAGCATTCTAGAAATCTAGTTTGGTGAAAAATTTGGCTCCTGGAATAAGGTCAAAGGCGGAATTCATTAGGGGAAGTGGGTAATGATTCTTGACCATTATGTCGTTAAGACCGCGGTAGTCAATGCATGATCTAAGGGAGCCGTCCTTCTTGCCTACAAAAAAGAATCCTAATCCAGCAGGGGATGAAGAAGGGCAGATTATGGCAGCTTTTAAGTAGTCCTCCACATAAGTTCTCATGGCGAGATTTTAAGGGACTAACAGAGAGTAAAGGCGCCCCCTAGGGGGTGATGAGCCTGGGAGGAGATCAATGGCACAGTCATACGTCCGATGAGGAGGAAGGTTAGAAGCCAGACACTTACTGAACACCTCCTTAAGATCATGGTACTCTGATGGAACTTTAGCCAGATCTGGCTAACTGAATAGAACTGACTGGCTCAGAAGGGGAACAGGCAGAAAGCAGACAAGAAGCAGAAAGCAGACAAGAGGCAGAACAAGTCTTTGACCAACCCATTATGGAATTATTCTGACAATCTATGTATGGGTTGTGTTTTCTCAACCAAGTAGTTCCTAACACAATGTGTAATTGAGGGGAATGAATGACAATGAAGGTAATCTTCTCACTATGATTACCTCCGATTGTTGAACAGATGCTCTCAGTGACTTGGTTGGTGTTGGATAGGCGACCATCCAACACAAAAATGTTGTGCAAGGACTGGGCAGGGCAAAGGTTGATGCCGAGCTTCTTGGCGTAAGACTCATCCATAAATTCCGTGTCAGCTCCAGAATCAATGAAGACAGGAACCTGGTGAGAAATGGAGGAGACCACAAGATTAGCCTGGAAAGAGCTCAAGGAGGTAAGAATAGAAACTTTACTCGAAACTTTACTTTTGCTCAGCAGAGACACTCTCAGACCTTTCTTCACACATTCTGTAACCTTGTGTCCTTTATCACCACAATAAAAGCAAAGGTTAAGTTGTCTTCTTCGGATGTGTTCAGGTTCTAATAGTTTAGTGCGGCCCAACTGCATGGGTTCTGGATCGGACGAAGCTTCATGAGGTGTTGGGCAGTTTCCCTCAAGCACACGGGGAGCAGATCCTCTAGAAGATCCAGCCTGAACCCCCCAATGGCTTCTCTCCCTTCTCCTTTCTGTGAGGCGAAGGTCAATAGGGTAGCTAGGTCCTTTAGCTCTTTTAAGGACTTGCGGTAATCGGGTGTAGCAAGTTCATCTTTGATCTCCTTCTTAAGCCCTTGCATGAACACATCCATAAGGGCCTCCTGATTCCACTGACTGATCAGTAGCCAACAAGTGGAAATCAATGATGTATTGGACCACACTCTGATTGCCTTGCTTTAAAGATTACAAGCCTCTAGCCACCTCTTGTTCGGGAAGAACAGGGTCAAAAACTCTAATGAGTTCCTTAGCAAATGTTGCGTAGGAATTACATGAAGCAGCCGGATTCTGCCATTCAGCAGTGCCCCATTACTTCGCTCTGCCTGCTAATAGTGAGATCACAAACGCCAACTTGGATCTTTTGGAGGGGAATGATGAAGGCTGAAGCTCAAAATGAATCTCACATTGAGTTAAAAAAGTTCTGCACTGATCATGATTGGCTCTGAACAGTTCAGGAGTCAGATGAGCCTCTGTAGTGGCCGTGACAGGAACTGCAGGTCGAGAGGGAGGCTCCGAAGGTTGCGGAGTCTGGAGAGCACTGGGAGAGGACAGGTTGCTTAACATGCCCAAAATCTCATTAATGCTGGCATCGAGTCTGGTGATTGAATTCTCGACACCAAGGTGCCACTGTTGTGCTGGCAACGGGTCCATTTTGGCCAGATTATACTGTAACAGGTAACCGAGAACCCGAAATTTCAGCTGGACACAACAGATCAGATTCAAAAGTTTATTAAAAGTTCTGGATGGCGATCAGCAGGAAACCCTCAGCAGCCGACTCAGGAACCTCTGAAGGCAGACAGATGGGTTAGTGAGAACTGAGAATAATATATTACTCAGAGAATAAGCCACTAACCTTCTCAGAATCCGTAAGGGAACCAGGAAGCTGATCTTCGGCTCCTCAGAGTGTTGGCTGGGCAACAGCTGGGAAACGTTACACAGATTCTCAGGTTTACAAGCCTAGTGAATGAGCAGGTTGCGGTGGTCAGGGGACAGAAACAGGGTCAGTGCCGTTAGAGCAGAAATGGGCAACAGGATCCGAGGGAGAGGCTTGAATTGTGGTCCAGGGCACAGAAACGAAGTCATGTACGGAGAGGCAGATACAGACAAACAAATCCAGGGATTGGGCAGGGAGAGGTGGTCAGAAGCAAAAATGAGGTCCATGCCTAGAAAGCAAAAGCCGGTAAGGTGTCCGATATGGGCAAGGCAGGGCAGAGAAATCCGAGAGGCAAAAACTAGTCATTTATTTTTGTAGCATTACATGCAACATTTCCGCTGCAAACAGTATATATTTTAACAGGAACTGTTCTATGGTACTTGCTGATCAGAAGTTAGTTTCTATTTACTTAGTCACCCAAGTCTGGCCTGAAATTTAAGGGTGGCAGAGAGAAATACATAGAGAATTTTTTAAAATAAAAACTAGCCTCTTTAGTGTTGGCACAGGGTAGAAATATCTTTGCTATGTTGCTTGTGGTTGAAAGTCCATAGAGGAACTTGTGCTGCAACTTGAAGCAAATCTCTAGGAGGAACACCTTTAATGGATATCTCTAACATGGAAACGGCTCTTTTAAAGGAACAACCTTATTCTCTGCGATACTATATATCAAACATGCTAAAGGTCAGGCAAAGGTGGTATGGTAATGCGTCCTCACTACCTAGGTACTTTGAGTTTCGGCTGCTGTGGTGGGCTGACACTTACCCGGAGTCTTGGGGGTGGCTGGGTCGGCGGAGCTTGATGCCTCGCGTCTCACCAAGTGTCTCTTTCGCCTGGGTGCTGCTGCTACTGTGCTTCACTGTACGGGACATACGGCTGACCTGGAGGGATGCCTTGTGTCTGTCTGCCTGGGGCTGATGTGGCCTTCCAAATCCAAGTCCAACTGTCATTTACTGCTCCTAGGTGCTTTTTATTGCTGTCCTTTTACCACTCTCGTCACTCTAACAACTATGCACCTCCAGGTGACAAAGTTGCTCAGATGTACCCACTCAACACAAACACATTTATTTCTACACATACGCTCACCCACACACACAATCAAAATGCTTGAAGGTCAAACAAACACAGGTTACTATAACATCAGTAGCCTGCCTATTTTGATGCTGGATCCATTCTTGTTTAAATAAAGTCAATAATGCAATTAGGATTCCGTCTTGACATATCCTTTTTTTTGTAGAGCAAAACGACCCTGACACATGTAGGGAACCAGTTTCTCTATATGTTATGCCTGTAAATACATTAAAAAAAGAGATGCAACAGGTCAGTTACTAAAGCTTACTTTGTACTCTTACAGACCAAAGCTGAGTCACACCGTACTAGTTCAGAGACAATTTCTACATTGTTTTCATCTTACTAATGGGCAAATCTTCTTAAAAACAAGCAAAAAGCCCCAGGCAGTTAGGATAGTGTAACATCACACCTAAGTGAAGGACTGACATATTTCACTTGCCTTTAAGTTTCTAGTTTTGTCAAGACCTTTTTTGTCCTACTACACTGCATTGCATTAAATTACTCAAATTTTAGAAAAACATCTTTCTAAAGAGTTAACATGAACAATATTAAAACTTTTCACTACTGAAACATCCACCCGTCTTCTATTCCTGCTTAATCCTTAAAAAGGGCTAATACCCATCTCCAGTGGTCAGTGGGTGAGAAAAAAGACTACACCTTGAAAAGGTCGCTCGTCTATCACAGAGAAACACAGACAAACAACCATGCACACACCAAGTCACATCTAGGGCAAATAACCTTACATGCATGTGTTTGGAAAATAGAGTATCTAGAAAGAACCCACACATGCATGGGCAATGCATGCAAACTCCATGCAGGAAGACCTCTAGCAGGGTGGGTAATGCAGGACCTTCTTGCTGCAGGGACCTTGTATTAATTACTGCTGAATCCTTTGTTCATATTTTACAAATTTACATTTTAACCACAGTAAAACAATGTGTGACTGTAACATTAGCTCCTCAGAAGACCTAACATGTAAAAAAAAAGTTTTAAGGAAATCCATGTTGAGGCGACTATGACTCAGAAGGAAGCAGAAGTGGTCTTCTGCCAGTTGAAACATTGTCACTTAACATGAACATGTGGCTTCCCCGTGCCACCTGTTGAAGTACCCTTTGGAAGCAAACTCAACCACAAGGCCCCTTAATGCAGACTGTGCATGTTAGAGAAAAACCAAAGTGTATCCTTTAAGAGACTACAAAATATAAAGTGTATAAAAGTGTTCATCATGTCAGCAAGGTTATTAAAGTGTAATTTGTACCTCGTTTACCATTCATTTGAGTTTTAAAAACTAGAGAAGAGACTGACAACTAGTTTTATAGGCTACATACATTTTTTTTTTTTTTTTTGTTTTACATGAATTTTCATTATCAGAATTGATTTTCTTCTGAGATGTAGTCATAAATATTATCATCCAAAAACAGAATAAGCTTTGCTGGCCATGTTTGTGTGCACAAAAAAAGAATTTGACTTTGGTTTCACACACTCACATCTTGCTGACATCAAATGTACACATATAAATGTAGAGGAGATACAAAAAACAAAAGTAACAAATATGTACATATAATTATTTTTATAATAATATTTTTTTCAGACATTTAAAGTGACTATAAAATAATTGCTGTGTACATTTAATAAAAAAAAACATAGAAATGATTTTGTATCTTTAAAATTTACCACAAACTCATCACAGCCGTCTCAGATGAATCCGTCAGTTGGTTTTACTTTATTTGATTCAGTGCCAGTCGCAAACTAAATGAACTTCAGGGTTCCACCCAACTTGGTTAGCCACAACCTTTAAACAGGCAAAAAAACAGCAGGAAAAAGCTCATCAAACTTCTCTCAGAATCTTTGGAAACTGTTACTCAGACAATAATATTAAAGAAGACCGACTTTACCATCTTTTTCAGCACAACCAGAGCTAACCAGATGGCTCACATGCTTGTTTTGCAAAGACATGGCTGCATCAGATTTAAATCAACTGCTGTGACTTTAACCATACTTGGCAGTATGACTTCAGTTAAACTGGTGTGACTACCACAAGGTCTAGCCACAAGTGGCTACCCCAACTGGCTTGAGTTAAAATGTTCCCATATGTGTAATACCAGCATGTGTAGCTGAACTCTGCTGTCATGAGCAAAGGGTTTTGGCAGCAATGATGATATAACCTCCTGTGAAAAATGCACTTGCTTTGGCTAGGAGTTTGTGCCCAGCTGGTTTAGAGTTCAAGCAACAGTCATCAAGATCCCTACATTTGTCATCCTGGCAGCATATTTGGTGTGAAGCATTCACGACAGTGTTGTTCCAGATATTCCTTCCAAAGTTCACTTGTCACTCAAATAATTGGGGTTATGCCATAATGCCCTTTTCTTGGATTTTCTTTTCATTTCAGTTTTATTTTTAGGGCTGTATCTTCAGGTCCTCCATTTTCTCGGCAACTAGGTTTGAAAGTGAAGTTCTGTTTGTGTTAGCTTGAGTTTGATGTTTCCCATGCTATAATGACTGCAACAGCCTTTGATTGTCTAGAACCTAAACTAGTGCTCATCTGTTAATATTCCTTTTTTTTTCTCTCTATTTCAAGTGTTTCTGTATATGCTTGCCACTTGTGAGTGCCATATTTTATTTGAATTGCCTCAACTACTTACATGACTTATTTGTACCATGATTGTGCATGAAGGCCTGGAATACATATTCAGTTTGAGTTTATTTATATAGTGTCAATTCACAACAAATTTCATCTCAAGGCACATACAAATCAATCCAAATTCAATACAATACACAATGGACAAAAATCACTTACCAAAGCAATGTATTTTTCTGGCTGCAGACAGATGTGATATTTTTTCCTCTGGTGCTGGGTGAAAACATGGCAATCATGGCAATAGCATAGGCTGCACTGCAGGTTCCGGCACAGTGAGAATAACTGGCTGGATTGGGTTCATTATAAACTAATTTGTCACTCTTAGCCATAGTGAGAATGCTGAAGTTAACACTCAATAAAAGCTTCTGATTTGGCACTAAAATCATGTGGCCTTGGTTGTGGATAATGGAGCTGTTG
Source organism: Crenichthys baileyi (assembly GCA_036173005.1). Taxonomy (NCBI): domain Eukaryota; kingdom Metazoa; phylum Chordata; class Actinopteri; order Cyprinodontiformes; family Goodeidae; genus Crenichthys; species Crenichthys baileyi. The sequence goes on from JAHHUM010002912.1 coordinate 7,535, forward strand.
TGCAGTCCCTTAAGGGATGTGTAATTGGGACTTAAAGTTTTTAGGGTAAGCCTCTTAACAGAGTGCATCAATCAGCCCATATGATTTTTATTACATTTTGGATCAAATGATTGCTGCAAATTAACATCTTCAATAATAACATTTCGGTATTTAGTCTGTTCTGATGTTCCTCTTGAATTAATTTCGTGTGTCTTATTAAATTACTTTGGAAATCCATACAGTGTTCTTAGGTATTGCTCAGATGTTTTACTACAGAATACAAATATAAACCACTAAAGAAAGAACTTGATTAAAACCACAGACAAAAACACAAGTGAATGTACAGTATTCAGAAGTACTCTGATCGGTTGCCTGTTGTGACATCACTAGATGAAGTGCAGGTGTTTTTGGAAAGGTAATTTTTTTTATAACTATTAACAAACATTTTGCAAAGTAATGGCAAAACCAATGGAAAGCTGACAATAGCAAGTCACTTTGAAATCTGACACTAATGCAGCAGTACCTTGTCCCTGTTTGGTCAGTATAAAGACCAAAGGGCAACTAGTGTCCTCATGAAGATTATTTAATACCATTATAAAACAGCTAAATTAATGTGGAGATCTAGGCAGGGAATACTCTTTGCTTTCACTAACTTGAAGGCATGCAGCTGTCATAACCTCATAATAATAATAATTATTTAAGCATCTAATCTTTTCCCTTTATTTAAATGAAAGTCAAATACAGTTTTTTTATACATGGGCACTATCAACTCTCCTTCAGGCAGGGATAATTTAAAGTTTTTGTCAATCTCAGTTTTTTTTTTTGTCATCTCGTGAAACTATTTTGCCAGAATAGGTGTTTTGTTTTTTCATCAACATTTTGTAAAAATGAAGGAAAACAGTGAAGCAAACTGGCCTAAGATCAAGTTATCTTTCAATTGAATTTTCCATTTTAAGTTTCCTCAAACCTGCCACCCCTTCTTGCTATTTCATTCAGATGTTTCTGTTTTGTGTCAGTTTATTTCATATAAAACTGTTTCTGCACACTGCAGCTGTACACTGCACGCTCTGTATTAATGTGTTTCAGAGAAGTCTGCCCTGCTCTGTAATTATCTTCATACATTACACATATACACAAACAGCAGTAGCAGCAGTTGTGATGGACTGTAGCACAATGGGCAGTGTGAAGGATGCATGAATGTGGGAGTTGCTGGGATAAATTGTCTTTTGGCAGTTCAATGGTAATTTAATGGAACTACCTAATAATTTATAACGCCGATAATAAACAGGTACATATGGATCACATGAAATAAAGTTTATTGAAAAACATCGTCCTTGAAACAGACATACGCTCCTGATCAAAATCTTAAGAAGTGGTAAAAAATTACTAATATTTGCATTTTATGCTGGTGGATCATAAAATGTAGAGCCTTGAAATGCAAAAATAAGAAAGAAGAGCATGAGACACGACACATAGGATCGACTGAAAACTGCTTTTAAACTCAAACAGGTTTTTCATCAAACATCTTTTAAATGTTTAAAAACATTGTCTTGAAAATCTGCAAATACATCTGGCTTTCATGGTGTGCTCTGTTTAGCATTCACACTTTCATGACCCACTAATTCCAACGGCAGAAAGGTTTTGTGTCTTTGAAAGTGGTAGCATTGGTGAACTGGACAAGCAAAGCCACTTGCAAAGATCATTTGCTGACATGGCAGCATGCAGTAAGTCAGTTATTTAACATTCCTTAAAGATCCTGAGCAGAAAGACCATGTGGTAGACCATAAAATTTAACCTGTGCGGGGAGGGATTAGACTGTGAAAACAAATTTGATCTTGATCAAAGGAGGGCCCTTAGTGCTGCTGAAAGACCATAAGACTGCATCAGAAAGAAAACGATTTAAACAACACACTCAAAAAAAGTCTTTAAAGGCCATGTCTCTGCTCACGCCACAAACTTACCCAGTTGGACTTAGCTAGGTGGCAGCAAACATGGAATATTCAAAGATGCAGTAAAGTGTTATTATCTGAGGAGGAGAAAATAAACTGTGACGTCCTGATAGCTTTTAATGTTTCTGGCATCACAAGAAGATCCTTTAAGTCATGTTTTCCATGCGGCACACGGGAGGAGGTTTCATCAGGATCTGGGAGCCTGGGAGCAGTTCAGGGGAGAACCAGCTGTCGGAAGTCAGACGTCACACCGGGGGTCAATGTCAAGATATCAACTTGGCAGTAGAAATGCATCATGAGCAATGCAAGGAAGGAATAAAATAAGGCCATGAATTTGGTCTGTTAAAATTAGACAAATGAGAACAGGGAAAGACAGTTGGACCTCTACTGACACCAGGCGGTTGATAATCTGGCAAAGAAGCAGAGGCTGAGGAGAGCATAAGAAGTGCAGCACACAGGTGGAACAGAGATGCAATTAGGCAAAACACAGGTAAACTGAATGAGACTAATGAAATTGATAGAGATGGAAGGAACTGTGTGGAGAAATAAAAACAAAAACAATTCCAGGCATGGCATGACAAAAAACATGAACCATTACGCAACAAGCATGTCTAAACAAAATTCTGGAACTTTTAATATAAATTGCTTTTAACCGGCTTCCAGCACAACTTCAGAAGGGGAAGGGGGGTAACAGCGGACTTCCCATGATCCCACTGCCCATATAAAACCTCCACCTTCCCCATGGCACGCTCTCTACCACCCGGACTCCACTGCGAGACTGGCCGGAGAGGCAGCGCACTAATGTCTCTTTGCTGGCAAACAGACATAAACTCTTCAACTGGATCCGAGAGTGTCATAAGATCACGCGATCATATGCACAAGTTAAGTACGAATGAATCACTGTTTGTGTACCCGGTATTCATTCATAAAAAGGGGAAATTAAGGTATAAGCATTGCTTGGCTTTCTCTCTGAGGCCTGCAGAAGCAAACTGTGTTCCAAAGTCCCCAGTGGAGACGCTGTCTCTACAAAGCCGAGTGGAGCGGTTTTCCCAGTCTGAGAGGAGAACAACTGGAGCCGCATCACCGTGTTAACGTGCAGTTTGGTCAGCCCGACTGAGCGGCCCCCCAGTCACTGGTCCGGAGGTTAGCTGGAAGCTAACCCTTTGTTCACAGAGCTTTCTTCAAACATCGTCGTCGCCCGGACAATTCTTCCTCAACACAATTCAAACGAGGGTAGGGTTTGGGCAGAGAGATTTAGGAAGAAATTATCTAAACTCTTTTTCATTTTATGAAGTTTGGTTTTGTTTGTGAAACTCTGCTATCTTAGTTCTAGCAGGCTATCTGCTGCACACGTGCTCAGTTTTGTGTTATGTCTGTGTGTTTTTAAAGTTAAGACAAACTTTATTTAAAGGGGTGATTTTAAACACAGAAGATTGATCATAACGCGCCGTCTGCGCTTATGCATTTTAACCCTTTTATTAACCCTGGTATTTTAAAGATATGTGTTTGATTCTGGTGCTAAGCTATAAGCTTCTTTGTTAGCTTTAACTGCTAACAGCTAAGAACACGTGCTTGCATACGTAAGCCCATGTCTCCAGAAAGATTTGGTTCTTTTCCAAAATACCTACTTAAATATTTGACCATTTCCTTAATAATATTTCTTTTAATATTATTTTAATAAATAAAGGCAAGTAATGAGACACCGTTGAGAATTAGTCATCCAGAAGGTTGGTTTTATTCAGCAGATCATTCTTTAAAACATTATTTTATTAAAATAATATTTTATCTGATCTTGCATTGTGAATGGTTGTCTAAAGGTATGCTGATTATTTCCTAAGTTAAGTTCGAAGACTAACTTAACTTCACTTCCAGATTCTTCAAGATAATCCTTGGTTCTCAAACATAAACATTGCATGGTAATGTTGCATCACTCTTTTGTCATGGTTTCAACCAGCTTTAATCCACTTGTTTATATTGTACATAGCCCATTAGTCTTCGTTATTCTTTAATTCTGCTTAGTACTTTAGTTGGATTGTTTTAGCATAGTAAAGAGTTTGTCATTGAAATATGTTTGACTTTGAGTTGACTTATTTTTGTTAAACTCTTGTATTTTAAGAAATTGTGTGAATTTATTCCATGTGTGTGCAGAGTTTTGCTTTTCAATAATGTCAGAGCTTGGCTCACACCTTTCTATCTTGTCCTAATACCATCACCTTACTGGGCTGGTATTCACAGGACAACCCTTAACAGACCAAAATATTGTTTGATTAAATATTAAAATCTTAATATGAAATATTAAATAATATTTTAAGATTCATAGTCACAACATTCATCTTCTTTTAACACTTTTAGTTTACTTTTAGTGTTGAGAGACTTTTAGGGCTATGGTCTTAACCTATTGGTCAGCTGATGAAAACCCTGAATTCAAATGTCAATTTTCTTCAGGAGGCTTCTCTACTTTTTTGTCTCTTGCTTCTGTTTTTTCTTCTGGCAATTGGAAGCTAAACATACAACTGGGTTAAGATCCAGCAGCATGAAATGGCACTGCTTGTTCTTATTCCCTGGTGTAAGATTTTGATCAGGAAGATAAAAATAGATAGAAGATAACATTTTAATAGATACAGTTTAGTATATGGTGTAATTTGATATTTTATCAAAATATTGTAACTTAGGATAATATCTTTCTTGCTGCAACATTTTATAATATACAAATATACAATAGACCATGGCGAGTTGACCTTTTTTTGCTGACTATGAAAATAATAGATTGACCAGTACCTTAAAACCTGTGTCAAATATTTAGGTTTAGAGGTAGAAATTGCTCCAGAATATTCGGCAGGTTAAAAAGGCTGGACAGATGTGCAGTGGGCACTGCCACTTTGAGTTTACAGTTCAAATCTCAGCAGGGGTTGTGATTTGTTCATGTCAGTTTTGCCCATAATCAGTATTAATATACATACCATGTGGCCCAGCTCAGCTGCAGGTTACCTGTGAAAGCTCTCACTGTGTCCACCCTTCCTTTTGCACCTTATCTGTATGATGCTATGTCTCTTTATTTCCACATTACACATTCTAAATATCAGACTTATTAGAACTGATGTTACATGTATGTAAGTACTACTCTGGTGATAATGTTACTCAGTCTGCTTTGTACCATCTCAAAATCAGCATTACAGCTCCATTAGACCAGTGGTTCCCTACCAGGGGTACTCGTACCCCTAGTGGTACGTGATGACATTGCAGGGGCCACGTAGAAACATTTAATATTTCATTTCCAAGTTGACAGGTAAATAACATCAGTTAGTAGAGATAATTCTTGGATGTGTGATGCTTTATTAGGACTCAGGTGCAAAATACACCAAGTTTTAATCAACTGAAAGAGCAAAAAAGACACAATAAAACAACTGCAGGTGGGAAAGAATAGAGCAGGGGTGTCAGTGCTGTTCATCTGCACGATGCTCTGCTACCTGGAGAGAGAGAGAAAAATAATTTCCTCTCTGCCTCCACATCTATTAAAGATGATCAAAAACAAGAAAGCTGAGGTGTCTCATCAAAGCTGTTAAATGATGAAAACAAAGTATAACTGAATATTATTTTTGTTAAGTGTTCTGTTCCTGATATTTTAAGATTAAATGTCTGTTTTTTGAGGACTTTTTCAAAAGAGCTTCAGTTTTTGTTATAACACAGGCAGGTTTATTATTTATATCGATTTTGTATGTATTTAGATTACATATTCACTTTTATGGCAACAGCCTTATCTTTATGTGTAATTTGAGCTGAAAAGAATGAAATGCCTAAGAAGTACAGTACAGACCAAAAGTTTGGACACACCTTCTCATTCAAAGAGTTTTCTTTATTTTCATGACTATGAATATTGTAGCCTCACACTAAAGGCATCCAAACTATGAATTAACACATGTGGAATCATATACTGAGCAAAAAAGTGTGAAACAACTGAAAATATTTCTTGTGGTAGTAGAATAAGTGGGATTTCAAGCCTTATAAATGGGGTTGGGACCATCAGTTGTGTTGTGCAGGAGGTGGATACAGTACACAGCTGAATAGACTGTTAGAATTTGTATTATGGCAAGAAAAAAGCAGCTAAGTAAAGAAAAACAAGTGGCCATCATTACTTTAAGAAATGAAGGTCAGTCAGTCCGAACAATTGGGAAAACATTAAAAGTGTCCCCAAGTGCAGTCGCAAAAACCATCAAGTGCTACAAAGAAACTGGCTCACATGAGGACCGCTCCAGGAAAGGAAGACCAAGAGTCACCTCTGCTGTGGACGATAAGTTCATCTGAGTCACCAGGCTCAGAAACGTTGCACGTCTGCACGTTTTTGAGGGGGTACTCCTGGTATGCCAAAATGGCTTAGGCAGTACACAAGTCAAAAAAGGTTGGGAACCACTGAATTAGACCAGTACTTTTCTTATCATTCACATTTCCTAGCAGAAAATGAATCCTCTATAACTTTTCTTTCATTGCATCTTAACTGAGCTGCTCAGACTGCTCTCTCACTGCATGGTTAAAATGGAGAAAGAGCAGTGTTTGCTGCATTTGAAATTAGAGATTTATTCCCACAATTATGTGATACTTTTTTTTTTATTCAAAGATTCAAACTGGACGCGCAGCTGAACCTCATATACAAATGTAATGTAGGTCTTCATTACTTATATAGTAACACATTTAACATGTTGATCTGTTTTGAATATTACATTAAATTAAATGAGAAAAAGATTTTAAAAGTAGTTTATTGTTACTGTTTGTGGTCGTGCTTTGACAGCTTTTTCTCGGCTGACACTGATGAAGGCCTGTCCAAGAACAAAAATATCAAATGGATAACAACAAGTAATGCTTTAACAAACAGTCTTTGAAATTTGTTGTAAAATATTGATGTTTTTAAATGCTGAAAGGCTGAAAGCTTCCCCAGGGGCCTAAGCACCTTTTAAAGGTTCCTGAAGAGTCAACTTATTCATTCAGAAGGGGAAAGTAAACTGAGCACTGGTTGGTCTGCATCTCAGTCTCTGTCTCTGCCTCAAGCCTCTTGCTTAATCCAGCCGCTAAAGGGAGTTTGGAGCACGAGATCAACAGTCGGATCACCCAAAAGACTGTAATTGTCTTTACGAAGGAAGTGTGAAGTTTCTTGGGTAAGCAAATGCAATGGAGAAACACTTTCTGCTATTTCTGCTATTTATAGCTTTTATTTTGCAGCAACACCGCAGATGTAAACCCCTCAGATGTTCATCCTGCTCTAAGACAGAGAACATTTATCCTGACTGTGACCCCCTTGCAGATTACCTTCATCATGTAAACCCATATTTAAGGTAGAAATTACACTATATATAGTTTTCGTTCATTGTGACCTTTGTGTTATTCCATTAATGCCTGTATTCATCTTAACACTTCGACAACTTTGGGCTTCACACTCAGTTGCTTTATAGTCTCTTTTTTTTCTTATATTTGTTTGACACATTTTTTGAACATGGGAATAGATTTATCTTATCAAGAGCTACAAACAATTGAAAATTAAATTGTGTTTAAATTAAATATTTGCATAGTTTTAAATGCATTATTATTGTGGAAGGAAAAACAAAGAAAATACAAATTTTCTTTTTCTCATGTGAGCATTGCAGAAACTGAATAAAATTGAGAAGACAGAATAACAGTCCTGGCACAGCCTGCTGTAAACCAAAGGGGGAAGAGGGAATTTAAATTAAATTTGCTATGGTTTACTAAACAGTTTTAACATATGTTTCCTCTATCTGGTTTTGTCCCAGTACCTTTGTTTGGGTTTACGTTCTGCTCCAAAGTCTGTCACACTTTGTAGAACAGAACATAAGATGAACCACAGATGAGTAAACATTTACTGAAACAGTCCAATGTAAGAACTGCACCAAAAAGTTAAATTATTAACTGCAAAAGTGCTCCAAACAGCTGCATGAAAGGTTTCTAAATGTCAGATTTTGTGCTGTTACTGAATAGAAGGAGAATAAAGAAACCATGAGAAAGATGAGAATAAGGATAGGGCTTTTCATTTAAGTAAAAAGACTACATTAGTATGCCGACCTTTGTAAACTACTAATAATAAATATTTGCATTTCATTATTTTGGGGAAAAGTGTTGCAGTGCAAGACAAATGTGAAATGTGAAGGTACATTTTTATGTCTCATTTTGAATATGAGTGAAACGACTGTTTGAAGAGCTATGTATTGGCCTATGTAATATAGTTTTCTTCTTTATGTGTCTTAGAGGCTAGTTTTAAGTTTGTTAGATTAGTGATCTTTTAAAATTATGATCTGAAAAGAAGGTTTGGTGCTTTCCTCCTCCTGTCTCAACATTTTACCTTCTTAAAAATAGCAGTTAATTCTTTGATGTCTTCCAGTCAGGTTTTCCGTGCTCACCACAGCACAGAGACTGCCCTTGTCAAGGTGTTTCATGACATCCGCATTAATACAGACTGCCACAATGCTGATATTATTGGACCTCAGTGCAGCATTCAACACTGCTGATCACGGTTTACTGGAACGACTTGAGAGCTACGTCGAGCTTTCTGGTACAATACTTGACTGGTAACTTTACATCAGAGTTGTCAAAAATCACATGCAGGGTTCCCTGAAGTTCCATCCTGGGACTTTTCCTATTCAATATCTACATGCTCCCTCGAGCTCAAATTGTAACAAACAAGATAAGTTACCATAACTATGCAGATGACGCACAGCCCTACTTTACAATGTCAGCAGGTGACTACGAACCTGTTCAAGCTTTAGGTACAAGCATGGAACAAATCAATGTGGATGTGCCATACTTTCTTCAGTTGACTAAAAACAAAACTGAAGTCATTATCTTTGGATGAAATGAGGAGTGATCAAGAGTCAGCTCACAGCTTCAGTTACTAAAGCTAGAAACCACAGATCAGGCTTGAAATCTGGGTGTAGTGATGGAGTCAGACCTGAACTTTCAGAAGCACATAAAGAGAATCGATAAGTAAGCCCTTGTTACCTGAAGAATATTTCCAGGATTAAAAAACTAATGTCCCAGCAGGACCTTCAAAAATGCGTTAATGCATTTATCTTTAGTCGAATTCATTACTGCAACAGCGTCTTCTCAGGTCTGTCAAAAAAACTCATTAAGATAGCAGCAAAAATGTTGAATCCCTGAGTTCTTTTAAATAAGGTTAGAAACCTATTTGTTTAGAATTGTTGAAGTTAAAACTATTAACTGAAACTTCATTAATTACCACCTGTGGTCTAACTTTTCATTACGTTTCTTATTTTACTTTATAGCCCCTGCAATGTTCTTTTTTATGATTTTTTTAATCACTGCAGTGTACTTTTTTACCATGTAAAGCACTTTGAAATGTCCTGTTGCTGAAATGTGTTGTACTTGCCTTACCTTGAATGCTATGTCCCTTTTTGGCAGTGACCATGACCGGATATTTTTTTGCTAAAAACATAGGCCAGCTTTAGATATCTTTAAACAACTGCAAAGTTATGCAATGTGAAACAAAATAATAAATCTTTAGTAAATAATTACAGCAATTACATTAAAAATAGTATTACTACAGGGAGCACAATTTATCATTGTGCTGATTCTTCTGCATGAATCTCAAGGAAAACTTTCACACTCCCAAAACAAAGGGTAAGAGTTAGGTTCCTGTTAACTCTTTAATGAAGTCTGAGTTGAGGGAAATGTCAGCATAAGCAACTTCCTGCAGGACTACACCCAGCAGTCGATTATACAGAGATAATCACTGAGTTCAAGGATTTGATAGCTTTTTTTAAAAATATATTATTCTGCTTTAAAAGAGAACCATTGATGGGTCTTATTTGTTAAGGTCATACAGTATATTTAAAGTTAAACTTGATTAACATTTATACTTAGAGTTTATTAATAAGCAAAGTACTTGCAGAACTGTACTAAGGGCAGTCATATTTTGGGGCACTGAAACCCTTATGGGAACTTCTTGACTCCTGTGGGAGAGACTCTTGATCACAGGATTAGTAATGTCTGAGTAAGCACCAAAACCACGGCTTCCCTTGGTCAAAGATACATGACAGGAAGAACCCCACCAAACCCTTACGAATCAGGAACCTTAACAATACAGAGGAGGTGGAGATGCAATGCCCTTTCTGATAACTGCTATTCAGAACAATGACCCTTTTCCTCGTGTTTTCCCAACTTATTCTAATTAGGTTAAACCTCTTTAGGTAACCTTATCTTAAAGAAAGCACCATTAAAATATATTGGGATTTGTGACTCTGCAATTTAAAACAAAGATTCATATACACCCAACATAGATTATGGATAGATAATTATATATAGATATAGAAAATAATTCTATATCTCTAATTTATTTATTTTTTCAACCAATTTTTTTTATTTAAAATAGCGCCAATTCACAAGACATGTTGCTCACACCCACAAAGTCATTCAATTAAATACGATTTAAAGTCTCGTACATACTTTCCAAAGAATTTTAACAATCAAACAGTGCAGAAAGGTTTCAGTTTATAATTTAAAATTGGTTTAAAAAGTTTTTCATCAAAGGAAAAACCCAGCAGATGAATGAGTCAGGTCTTGCACCATTCACACTTTTAAATGTGAATGTAGCAAGGTTGATAGTTGCTTGCATTGACTTTCAGAAATCCTCACCCCGATGGGGTTTGAGAAAACAGGGGGGAACCAAAAAAACACAGAAACATAATCCCGGCTTTTTTATGGAAAGTTAAGTAAAAATCAAGGGTTTTAGCTCTTTTAGGGCTTATATAGGGAGAAAGGGCAGCTAAGAAAATCGACCAGTTTTTTAAATCTGAGCATGAATATAATTTTTTAATATATATATAATATATATATAATATATATAATTAATATATATATATTAATAATATATATTATATATATATATATATAATTAAAATATATATATATTAGTACAAAAACCCAAAAATTTGGGACACCTTTCAGTCAAAAAGGTTTTTTTTTATTTTCGATAGAATTTTGTAGCCCCCCACGAAGGCTTTTAAAATGAATTAACACATGTGGGAAACATATATGAAAAAAAAAAGTGTGAAACAACTGAAAAAAATTCTTATATTCTAGGATCTTCAAAGTAGCACCTTTTGCTTGATAACTGCTACGCACATCTCTTGGCATTCTGTTGATGAGCTTCAAGAGGTAGTCACCTGAAATGGTTTTCACTTCACAGGTGTGCCCTGTCAGGTTTAATAAGTGGGATTTCAAGCCTTATAAATGGGATTGGGACCATCAGTTGTGTTGTGCAGGAGGTGAATACAGTACACAGCTGATAGTCCTACTGAATAGACTGTTAGAATTTGTATTATGGCAAGAAAAAAGCAGCTAAGTAAAGAAAAATGAGTGGCCATCATTACTTTAAGAGATGAAGGTCAGTCAGTCCGAACAAATGGGAAAACTTTGAAAGTGTCCCCAAGTGCAGTCGCAAAAACCATCAAGCGCTACAAAGAAACTGGCTCACATGAGGACCGCCCCAGGAAAGAAAGACCAAGAAACACCTCTGCTGCGGACGATAAGTTCATCTGAGTCACCAGCCTCAGAAATTGCAGGTTAATAGCAGCTCAGATTAGAGAACAGGTCAATGCCACACAGAGTTCTAGCAGCACATTTCTCGAACAACTGTTAAGAGGAGACTGTGTTAATCAGGCCTTCATGGTAAAATAGCTGCTAGGAAACCACTGCTGAGGACAGGCAACAAGCAGAAGAGACTTGTTTGGGCTAAAGAACACAAGGAATGGATATTAGACCAGTAGAAATCTGTGCTTTGGTCTGATGAGTCCAAGTTTGAGATCTTTGGTTCCAACCACCGTGTCTTTGTGCGGTGCAGAAGAGGTGAACGGATGGACTCTACATGCCTGGTTCCCACCGTGAAGCACGGAGGAGGAGGTGTGATGGTGTGGGGGTGCTTTGCTGGTGACACAGTTGGGGATTTATTCAAAATTGAAGGCATACTGAACCAGCATGGCTACCACAGCATCTTTCAGCGGCATGCTATTCCATCTGGTTTGCGTTTAGTTGGACCATCAATTATTTTTCAACAGGAAAATGACCCCAAACACACCTCCAGGCTGTGTAAGGGCTATTTGACCAAGAAGGAGAGTGATGGGGTGCTGCGCCAGATGACCTGGCCTCCACAGTCACCGGACCTGAACCAAATCGAGATGGTTTGGGATGAACTGGACTGCAGAGTGAAGGCAAAAGGGCCAACAAGTGCTAAGCATCTACTGGTTCTGGTTCTGATCATCTCCAGCCTTTCAGCAGCCTTGCTGCATACTGCAGAGTTGTGTAGAAAACAGGCCATCAGGGAAATGGCGCACGGTTGGTTGGGCTCTGTGTTCCTCTGGTTTTTAGCCTTAACATTTGGCAACTTCATGCACTCTGATGGACTTTCTATTGGAACATCGATTAGCAAGGAGCAAATGTATCAATTTGTTTTTAAACCAAGTAAGTTGTTTTTAAACAACATCATCAAGCGAAATGCTGGTGTGGAGCAAACAAACAGCGTCAGCGCTCACACCTACTTTTCAAATGTTGGGGTGGCTTCTTCTGCTGGTAATATTCGCATCACTTGTCCTAAAGATTCCCCAAAATGAGCCCGACAGTTCTCTGCACCATATGCCATATCTTAACAACTTGGGTTACGGACTTTTTACCATTTACTATTCATTTTCTGGTTGGAACGGACGTGCAATAGGGTAAAAGTCCAAGAAAGATTGGGTTTTAAAAGAAAAAAAGACAGTGGGGTGCTATAAAATATTTTACCTTCCCAACCCCGGCGGAAGACTCCCCCTAATCCCGCCCCAATAAAAGCCAACTGTCACTCACATCCAAAAACTGGGTGGAGCCGAGCTGGGTGATGGGGGAGGCAGCAGGACTTGACTGGCGAGCTGTCAGGGGCCTCCACGCTAGTGGTACGTAAACTGCAAAAGCAAGTGGGACCCGGGATGGTGGGGAAATTCAGCAAGAGACAGCCGTGGAATCCGGGGCGGATGATGAACACCCGGAAAACTGGGACTAAAGAACCCGAGGGAGCTCCGTTTGCCGAGTGAACCAGGTACTTGGGGACTGCGCCCACAGACGGCCCGCGGACCCAAATTCCCCTTTTACAATTGATTCGTTTTGAAAGAACGAAGGGGCCAAAAACCCCGGGGAAGGATTTAAAATTTGGGCCAAAAGGGTCCGAGATTACCTTTTAACAGTAAGATGACTTTAAAAAATAATCAACTTTTTAAGTCAAGTATAAGCAAACAAATAGAGACACTACTGATAGTTAAAAATTTTCAGTCCCAACCATAAAAAAACCAGAGAAAATATTTTCTCTTCCGACGTGAATCATGCGAAAATTTTTGGGATCCCAGTAAAACCCAAGGGGGTTTTTTCCGGGGATTAAAAAATTAGAAGCTGCTTTCCAAAATGTGAGAAATGAGAATTTTTTTACTTTTGGGTTCAAATCTTATTATTTGTGTTAAGTAAAAAATGGCGCATGCAGAAAATTCCAACCCCAAGTAGAGTTCCTGGGTGTGTTACAAAAAGGGTAGGGGTCACTGGCAGAGGATGTGGTGTTTTGGGTTTATATTTAAAAAATCTTTTAAGCCAAAGGAGACCCAAATAGGAAACTTTATCACTTGAAAATATAGTGTAAATGTGGGGTTACCCCACGCATGATGTTTAACATCTTGTGTTTTTTTAAAACCCCATTAGTTGCCCCCAAACCTTTTTTCAAAATTTAGAAAAAAAATCAAAAAAAGTGAAATGATCTATACGGGGATTTCAATGTTAATGGTTCCAATAGGAAACACCCTTAAAAAATTTAAAATCAAAATAGACTTTTACAATTTTAAAGGGACCCACTCGTCTAACAAAAAACATCAAGACAGCAAAAAGTTTTGTTTTTTTCCCTAAACCCGAAAGAATTTCAAAAATATACAATCTGGTGCGTGGCCTACAATCATAAAAAGATATTAACTTTCGAAAACTCTCCAAAAAAACAGGGAAACCGAATATAAAAATTTTAACAGGTAACAAAGTTAACAATTCCCCCGCAAGGACCTCATCAATTTTTGGGGCGAGTTAACAAACATTAATGGGGATGAAGTAGAAAAAAAGTTAGCGAATGACTGTTGCAATATATTTACTTCTAAAGAGTAAGTTTTTAGATAAGTTTTTTGAAACCATGTAAAAAAGGGCCACAAAGAAAAAGACAGCTTCCATGGGTAAGTGAGGCTGTGCGACAACTAATAAAAAAAAAGGGACTGTGCCCCAAAAAAAATATTTTAAGACCAAAATATGACACAGACCTGAGGATATTTAAAGGTTTTACGAAATAAATGTAAGGAAGTACGCACTCAAAAGCTAACTATTATACAAAAATTCTAACTGAATCTAAAAAAAAATTATAAAACAAAGTGAAAAAAATAAATATTTTTAACCCCAACCTAATGCATATAAAAAAACTCATATGAATTAAAATTTGAAAAAAAAAAATTATCAGAATCTGTTTAAGAAGTTCGCTAAAACTTTCAATCAATTTTCATTAAACTGTACAAGATCTGGCTTCTAAATTTTCAGATGATGAGCCTTAGTATAAAAAATTTAAATTTTAATATCAGCATCAGAAGAGAATTCTTTCAAAAATGGAGAAGTGGATCAGGCAACGGCCCGGGGTGGGGCAGTATTCCTGGACTTAAAAAAGGGCATTTGATACTGAAACCACCACAGTCGTCCTTTTTTCAAAATTGTCAATTTTTTAATATGTCACATCGGGGCACTATCATGTTTTCAGTCATATCCCCAGGGCCCGAGAACAATGTGTAGTTATTGATCATGTAAAATCGTTTCCATGTGAAATTTAAAAACCGGGAATCCCTCAGGAACCATACGGGGGCCAATTCTCTTCAGCCTGTATGTGAATGACTTTCCTGAAGGGGTTTCCCAAGAGTTACGCCTTCAGATGTGCGCTGATGACACTGTTGTTTATGTGCCTGATAAAAAACCCCTTCAGCTGTCAGCAGCACATTGACCAAAAAAGTCCTAGAAAAAGTATCCCGATTGGTTAAAAAAAAATTTCCTATTTGACATTAAAATCTTGAAGAAAAACAGATCTTTCCCTTCTCTAAAAAAGAACTCGGAAAAACAAACGATCTAAACCATCAGAATAAAGGAGAAACTAATTAAACAGGAAAAACAAGAAAAAAAAATTTAGGAGTAATTTTAAACCCCTTTTTTTGAATTTAAAAGGTCACATTAAAAGCATTGAAAAGAACAATGAAGGGAATATGAACTTTTTACAGAAGGGATCAGGAGTTGTCTGACATTAGAGTGGGCTCATGTCTTTTTGAATACAGTGATCCTGTCAACCATTTTCCCCGTACTGCACTGCTTTTTTTGGTCTCAGACCATTCCAAACTACTTTAAAGCCTATCGAAAGGGCTTTATAAATGGACTTTAAAATTTTTTTTAAAAAACCCATTCGATTTTATCACTGGTCACATCTTAAGGAAATACAAATTTTTAAAATTTTTGTGAATTTTGTTAATCTTACCTATATAAAGTTGATTTTAAAATGTTTGATTAGACTTCCCCCCGGGGCCATTTTTGTAAATTTTTTTAAAACAGATTGGACACCTCCAGGTCAACGAGAGCTCCCTACATGTAAAACTGTAAATTTTCCTTTTGTAAAACATAATTTTTTTAAAAAAAAATTTTTTTTTCTGTGAAAGGAACCAACCTTTGAATGGTTTTTCCCTTTTTTAATATTAAGACTTTGACTAGCCTGTTCCCACTTTTCCAAAAAAACAAGCAAAATCCTGGCTCACACAGCAGCCAGCAGTGTGGCCATGGTCATATGAAAATCCCAAACTGTAAAAAATGGGGCGCAAAATTTTTTTGATCTTGAGTGGATTTTTAAATTTTTTATTACAGTGAATGTATTAGAAAACAACTGGTTTTTCTGGACATTTTTTTTGCATTTTTTGTAATTTTTTTTTTAACTTTTTTTTTAATTTTAAAACCTTGCCCTTTTAAAGGGGACAGGTGCTGCAAATTAGCTATGGGTTTAAACCCACTATGATACGGGCATCAGATTTTTTTTTCATATAATGGAATTTTGGTTTTTTATTGTATCTGGCCCCCCTACCAAAATAAAAATTCAATCAAAGCAAAAAGGGGCTACTTTGAAAAACCCAAAAAATCTAAGACATATTTTCAGTTGTTTTAACACTTTTTTTGTTCAGTATATAATTCCACATGTGTTAATTCATAGTTTTGATGCCTTCAGTGTGAAGCTACAATATTCATAGTCATGAAAATAAAGAAAACTCATTTATGATTTAAAAAGCAAGTGTTGGATAAATCTAAGGTTTTTGTGTTAAGAAAACTGTCAGGATGTGGTGTTTGGACAGAACCCCAGAATGCAGACAGGCAGGGAGCAGCTAGGTGAGTAGACTAGTTTAATAAGAAGGTGAGAACTTACATCCAGGTATAAGGGTGGCAGAAACAGATATGAACATGGGTGGACCTGGCATGAGCAAAAAGAGTGAAGGACATGGTTAGGCTTGGCATGAACAAAACAGTATTTACCCATGAGGAGAGACTGAAACTGATCAATATAAATATGGCATGGCACAGGTGAAAACATGAAGGCTGATTAGCAAACACAGGTGGAATGAAAAATGACTAATTGTAGTGAGAGAGTGAAATCAAAACATGACTGGAACTAAACAGAAATACAAGGAAAAAACTAACCTATGTCTTACAGATAAAACACAACTAAAATACACCATAAAGATAATACGTAAGAAACTAAACCAAAAGGAATTAACTTATAATGCACCTCTTGGAAAGCGTAAACAATAACAGTCAGGGGCAAGACCTAAAACAAAACTTCAACATGTTCAAATCATGACAAAACATTTTTTATCAGCAACCAATTTTTTTGAGGAATGGAGCTTTGAATAAAATTCAGAATGAAAGACTCACCTTCACCACCTTCCAGTGACTCTTCTGTGCGTCTCCCGGCCTTCCAATCAGCATCCTGTCCATCTGATTCTCCGTCCAATCACCTTCTCACTCCTTGCTTTTAAAGGAGCTTCTGCCGTGTTCATCCTCGCTTGTCAGCTGAGCTCATCTACGACTCCGACGCCTCCTCGCACTGTTCGCAACAGACTCTCATAATCCTTCCTCCCCGACCGCTTGTAGGAGCGCTTGCCTCGCTTCATGGCTCATTTCCTTGTCTCAGCTCTGGGCAAGTGGAAAGCACATCAAGAACTCCTACACTTCTCCTGCTAAGCGTCGCCGAGGTGGCCCTGCCTCCTCACCGGCTCCCGCCGCTGCGTCACCCGGCCTGCTTTCTCCAGCAGTTTCTCCTTCCATCTTCATCCCTCAAACCGATCATCCTACAAATTACCCTGCTTCATTCATCTCGTTTATGGATTCTCTCCAGCTTTCCATGTTATCGCTTACTCACCTGCTCTGTGACTTCGCCGCCATCTCTGCCACATCAACATGTCCTCTTTCCCTCTCCATCGTAGCTGCCTGCTGCCCGGCTCCTCCCACCCTTGTCTCTGGGTGAGATGTATCACTCCACTCTCTCTTCTCTATCTCTATCTATTAATGTGCTCTTCAAACGTATGGTGTTGCCCATCCCTCTTTTCATTCAGATTGATCACTTACACTCATGTATTTTACCATCTCGTTCAGGCTCAGCTTTAAATCCTGCGGAGGCAGGTCATTAATCTGGTTTTTCTCATTTTACCATCTCCTGAGGCTGTCTAAATGTATCACTTCCTCTGATAGCTTTTTTGCTTTGTTTAAATCATCTCGTCCCCG
The DNA here is from genome assembly GCA_036173005.1 of Crenichthys baileyi. NCBI lineage: Eukaryota > Metazoa > Chordata > Actinopteri > Cyprinodontiformes > Goodeidae > Crenichthys > Crenichthys baileyi. The sequence goes on from JAHHUM010002912.1 coordinate 25,321, forward strand.
GCTTTCTGTCCGAACTGCCGCACCCTGCTGCCGGTCAGACCTCTCGGAGTTTCTCCGGTCCTTGGTCCCCAGAAGTGATTGCACTCTCTGTCTAACACTGACTCTTAAAGGAACGACTCTCAAACAGCTTCTAACTTTCTACTCTTTTATTCTAAATTGAGCAGAGGAATGATTACAGAGATCAGCGCTGAGGCTCCTGTCTCGGATCATCACCGTATGTGAAAGGTTGACAAAAAGCCCCGAAAGAAGGTCACATGTGGTTTTTATCTGGTACTCCAAAGCAATAGATGTGCACTTCCCTAGTGTTTATCAGTAGATTACGTGTCACCATTGCGGTGTCCGTCTGATAGGTTGTGAAGTAGCTGGTGTCCATTTTTAATCTAAGTGTGCTGCGGCAGTCTAATCAATCGGTTATCGGCTACTCCCTTTAAAAAACCCAGTGCCACAGATCAGTCATGTCAAACCTTAGGCCATTTATCCCTGTACGTGTGTCGATGTGTATTCTTATCTTTATGGGATGTATGGAATTTCTTCATCTCACTTCATTTAAAAAAAAAAATCCAATCCTATTTCCCATTCCATTTCACTCCTTCTTCCTTTTTATTTACCCAGTCATTTCTTGCCTTTATTCTTTCTTTACTCGTTTATCTATTCTTATGCTCAGCTGATCTGTCCATAGCTTTATTCCATATCTTTACATGCATATCCTCTGCGGAATATACACCTTATCATGCATTGCCAAACGGCATATCTATCACCTTGCTCTGCTCTCTAAGCATAATGTTCATGCATTGCCAACACGGCATATCTATCACCGTGCTCTGCTCTCTAAGCTTAATCACCTCGCATTGCCAAAACGGCATATCTATCACCTCGCATTGCCAAAACGGCATATCTATCACCTCGCATTGCCAAAACGGCATATCAATCACCTCGCATTGCCAAAACGGCATATCAATCACCTCGCATTGCCAAAACGGCATATCAATCACCTCGCATTGCCAAAGCGGCATATCTATCACCTCGCATTGCCCCTCTCGGCATATCTATCACCTCGCTTTGCCCCTCTCGGCATATCTATCTCCTCGCTTTGCCCCTCTCGGCATATCTATCACCTCGCATTGCCCCTCTCGGCATATCTATCACCTCGCATTGCCCCTCTCGGCATATGTATCACCTCGCTTTGCCCCTCTCGGCATATCTATCACCTCGCTTTGCCCCTCTCGGCATATCTATCATCTCGCATTGCCTAACGGCATATATTCCATCTGCATTGCTCCTCTATTTTCCTTGCTTCATAGCCTATTTACAAACTTCTTTTCTCTGCTTTAATCTTTCCTGCGGCTTTCGCTTCTCTTTTCCTTTCTTATTTAATTCCACTTTCCTGATAGATTCCCCTCTAGCACTCAATTAGGCCTCGTCCTGGCCTCGGCCCGTATTTTGGGGGGAAGACATCTTTCAATCTAAGCCTTACAAATGATCATCTTAGCTCATGTCATTCTCAGCATTCATGTCTTCCTCCCGGGTCCGAGCGCCAAAGAAATAACCATGTAATTTCTCATCATTAAAACTTTTCTAATTGCCATCCCTCTCTTTGTGAGTCTTTTCAGATTGAATTAACATGTAAACTAAGGAATGTGAGTTTTGAATTATACTTTTCCCAGTGTCTTTCTTGGTGGTCTGCATCAAGATTCAATTTACTTTTAGCAAATAAACCTTGACTGAATAAACTTTGATATGACTGATCTGCCATTGCTGGTGAGGCATTTAATAGTTTCAACTCAACCACCACCCATGTTTAGTTATATGTTATGTGTTTTCTCCAGGCTTGTCTGCATTTTTACTTGTCAAAACTGAAAAAAATATACACATTGTTATCCAAGCAAACCAAACTAGAGGAAAGGTTTACCTACATTAACACTTCCTCTGTTACAAACTTTGGAGACATGAAGCACAGTGAAGTTGATTTGGCTAAACCTTAGAAGGAAAAAAAAAGTACAGTTCTGCAGTAAAGTGGGAGATAACAGTTCTTAAAAATGTAACCAAACCATAAAAAGCACTTCTCATTAAAAGCATTGTCCGGCACAGATTTGGTTTATAAAAATCTACATAGCAACTTTATTGGGTACTCAGATGGAATGTAACCTGTGGAATTGAACTGTAATAGGCAAGTCTATTTGAGAACAAGTGCAGGCACTGGAAAATCAGGCTCAACACTGAAAAACCACCATCAGAAAACAGAAAAAAAAAATGATGAAGCTCACCTGTAAAGCCTCTTGCACATACCGTAAGATACGTCTATTTGTCCATCGGCCCATTTGCCTTTAATTTCTGTGGCATGTGAAGCTGAAAATAATGTTGTAGAATAAGGAAGGAACCTTCAGACTGGAACAAAACAACTACTTTTGAGGAAACCAAGCAGCAATGCTAGGTCTCCTCAAAGCCGGGATGTCCTGTTTGCATTTCTTTCTTTTAATATTTCCATTTTCATTACATAATTTCATTTTTAAGGGTTTTAAGTGATTCTTCACAATGGGTTTTTCATGGCTTTGAACACTTAATTACTGAAACGAGATAAATGTACTTCCTTACCTATTTATTATATTCACCTAAATAATATTTTGGTTACATATAAGGTGATGGAAAGGAGGCTAAAATATGGAAACATGCAAAAAACTGGTCAGCAATTATAAGAAGGGTTAAAATGAATGCTGCAATGCCAAGGAAGAATCATTTTTTAAATGATTATTGAAAACAGACATTAAAAAAAACAATGATACTTCTTTCACATTTTTTTACTAATTTTGAGAGATGTCTATCTTATTTCCTATAAGAAAAAATCTTTTTGGTTGTATTACAAAAACTTTTAATCTAAAATGTCAACGAGCTTGCTGATTGAAACAGATAATGTTATATATATTATATATATATATACAGGGGTTGGACAATGAAACGGAAACACCTCTCATTTTAGTGTGGGAGGTTTCATGGCTAAATTGGACCAGCCTGCTAGCCAGTCTTCATTGATTGCACATTGTAGAGCAGAGTGTGAAGGTTCAATTAGCAGGGTAAGAGCACAGTTTTGCTCAAAATATTGAAATGCACACATTATGGGTGACATACCAGAGTTCAAAAGAGGACAAATTGTTGCACATTGGTGCACATCTTGCTGGCGCATCTGGGACCAAGACAGCAAGTCTTTGTGATGTATCAAGAGCCACAGTATCCAGGGTAATGTCAGCATACCACCAACGACGAACCACATCCAACAGGATTAACTGTGGATGCAAGAGGAAGCTGTCTGAAAGGGATGTTCAGGTGCTTACCCGGATTGTATCCAAAAAACATAAAACCACGGCTGCCCAAATCACGGCAGAATTAAATGTGCACCTCAACTCTCCTGTTTCCACCAGAACTGTCCGTCGGGAGCTCCACAGGGTCAATATACACGGCCGGGCTGCTATAGCCAAACCTTTGGTCACTCGTGCCAATGCCAAACGTCGGTTTCAGTGGTGCAAGGAACTCAAATCTTGGGCTGTGAAACATCTATTGTTCTCTGATGAGTCCACCTTTACTGTTTTCCCCACATCCGGGAGAGTTACGGTGTGGAGAAGCCCCAAAGAAGCGTACCACCCAGACTGTTGCATGCCCAGAGTGAAGCATGGGGGTGGATCAGTGATGGTTTGGGCTGCCATATCATGGCATTCCCCTGGCCCAATACTTGTGCTAGATGGGCACGTCACTGCCAAGGACTACTGAACCATTCTTGAAGACCATGTGCATCCAATGGTTCAAACATTGTATCCTGAAGGCAGTGCCGTGTATCAGGATGACAATGCACCAATACACACAGCAAGACTGGTGAAAGATTGGTTTGATGAACATGAAAGTGAAGTTGAACATCTCCCATGACCTGCAAAGTCACCAGATCTAAATATTATTGAGCCAGTATGGGGTGTTTTGGAGGAGCGAGTCAAGAAACGTTTTCCTCCACCAGTATCACGTAGTGACCTGGCCACTATCCTGCAAGAAGAATGGCTTAAAATCCCTCTGACCACTGTGCAAGACTTGTATATGTCATTCCCAAGATGAATTGATGCTGTATTGCCCTTAAAAGGAGGCCCTACACCATACTAATAAATTATTGTGGTCTAAAACCAGGTGTTTCAGTTTCATTGTTCAACCCCTGTATATAATATGACAACTTCAAACACAATTCAAGCAACTGTGATATAAACACATACAAACAAGTATTTTAGAGCTTTTAAACCCAAAATTAGAGATATTGTTTTCAGACTATAGCAAGGGGATCCCAGCTGGCTGCTGATTAGCTGGAAATTTCTATTGCTTTCTTTGGAGGAGGGAGGACCACTTCCTCTAACAGTGTGTGTGCTGTTCCCCAGGTTGGCTGTTCTTGACGTCAGAGTCCTGTATTAACATGAAGGCAGCAAACCGCACTAAGCAACAGTCCTAAAATTTCATTCAAATTACATTTCTATTTTGTTCACTGGGAATTTCTCAAACCTTTAAGATGATGTTATTGCTCAGAACTTCATTGGCTTTTTAAGACCAATAAAGACTGATAAAAGTTATTTATAAGCATAGTCCTTGGAGGACTGACATATCAGCAATTTGTCAAAGCTTTTTTGACTGAGCCAGTTTGTTTCAATCCTTACTGTATTAAATATTGATTTAGGTGCCGTGAATCTGCTGCTTTTATTACTTGATTGCCTCAAACTGGATAGAATACAAAATGTTTTTTCTTCCATATTGCTTTTCCTATTTTATGCATAATTCCAGAAGAAAGCTACAAAAAAGATACAGTATCTGTATTTACGTTTCAGTTCGATTTTAGAAATTAAATGCAAATAATGCTATTAATTAATAAAAAGTCTAATCTGCAAAAAGATAGAAGTAATAATATGTTTTTATTACTTTTTAAAGTGTTGTATGACCTGTTTTAGCATTATTTATTTTACTTTGAAAATAAACTTGGTGTCCCAAAATCACCTGGTTTATGAAGGATGTCATTCGAATATTGTAGTACCCAGCAAAACAGTAAATTGTTTTACAGTACTATGATTTTGACATTGATAATCTCAAATATTACCCTTTGATCATTAAGATCCTGGTATAATTAACAAATCAGTCATATTCTACTGCATGTAGGCCCAAGTACGTTGTAGTGTTTCAACATACAGTATTACTGACAGTTTGAGAGATATGAGAGAATAGCAAACATGTCTCAACTAATTTTTTTAATAAAGGTTGTGTTAATTTATACATATCTTAATAAAGAAACACAATGTGCCAATTGAACCCAAACAAAATGCTGCTGTTTATGGTTACCATTCCTATCTCATCTATTGAGTAACCAGTGACTCATTAACATGGCTCAAGATGTTACATTCATCTAAAGAAAACATAAACGTATGAGATAATAAAACCTTTGGATCACCATGCAACCACTTGATTTGTGGTTTTGCAAAGCACTGGTTTGTTTTGGAGTCACATTGTCAATTGTCTCATCTTCTGCTGGCAGACTTTTGTAATGTAAAACAGACTAAGTTTGCGTCCCTAAATTCTCCTTAAAACCCATGTCACTTGCTTGTGCTGTGGATGAATGGCCAGCCACCTGGGTATAAAGGCTCATGAAGACCTGTGGATTTTGCATTAAGCCACAGAAATAAAGTTGAGCTAAGACTGCTCAGCAGTCTTATCTTAGGGTTGAAGTTGTGCCGTTTGCCTGCCTGGCAGGAAGGTGATGATGACACCAATTCCCATTTTCACATTCCCATGACGACAGTCTCTGTCCTAGACATTAGGTGAACACTACCCTGCTTCCTTCCCCACAGACATGGAAGAAGGCTGAAGTGTTATTTCATAAGGGTGAGTGGAGATTTGGACCAAAAGGCCAAAACAACTTCCAGTGACTCAGTCTTTTGAAAAGGAACAGTGTGTGAGTTCATTTTGGGGAACACTTTATCATAATTTTTTCAGTATGGTGCATATTCATCAGGTCTCACTTTTGCTGGCTTTAACCATATAATACCTAATGTTAGAAGTCAAAAAATTTACTTGTACAGTTCACCTAAAAATGTTCAACACCCATTACAAATTAGGTTTACTGGCAGAAGTTAAACATTTCCAAGTTCAAAATTATTTAACCCCTAAGTAGAATTCATCAGAAGAGCACATGATTATAAATTATTCAATGGTATTTCTTGAGAAAGCAGAGTTCAAAAGCATGTATTTCACCTGATGGAACTGATGAATTATGCAAAACTGACTTATGACAGAATGACACAGACAGAGTTGAGTCTTGGCTGTTTTACAGTTTACAAAGCCAAAGAGGTTCTGTTTTGTGGTCAGTGTGCCTGCCAGTCCCGTCCTTATGAGCAATTTGTAAGAATGTGTCTGTAATACTTCAAATATTTTAATGCATTATTTCAAACAAATTGTTTCTGTGATAATTTTGTAACAAGGATGCACAGTGTAAACTATTTGGATTCACCGTCCCTGATTCACTTTCAATTTTCCAACATAAAGGAAAACCTACTTTGCCCAAAACATCTCAAAAATCCCACTTTACAGCCTGTTTTTGGTTTATCCTATATGCTACCAGAAATTTTTTAAATCAATATTGCAAACATTGACAAGTAAAAAGTAAAAAAAACTTAGAGAATAAAACTCTACAAAATATGTTGGCATATATTCTCATATATGTTGGCATGTCACAAAACACAATTGACACAGGTTCATATGTAAATAAGTGAAGCGCAATTTGTAAAATGACAGTGTTGTCACCTCATGAAAGTATTTGTGCAACGTAAAATTCATCTCTGTTTTGTTGTGTGAACATGGATGAATGTTGTAAAATTTATAGTGTGCTTCTGCATCAGGGAGGTTTTCATTATGTGTTATTATTTTTCTTATTCCATAACCACCTGACCACCTTGGGCTAAAATGTCAGTGACAACAATAACAATTGGTCTAACTCCTCTGCTGTAGTAGCCACTTTAGGCATCCAGTGTGCTGAGCTGGACTGGTCTTCATCAGCACAAACAGGACATATGCATAGTGTAGCATGAAATTAACCAAAGTTATTATCAGATGATTGATTTAAGGTAACACTGAGTAAATTCTTTGGCAGTTCCCATATATGCAGCATATTGGTATCTGTTTTCCAAAGCTTTTTCCACATAATTTGCAACCTGTCCACAGAATCTGTGACCTTGTTTAGCTTCTAGTCCTGTTTCTACCAGGATATGCAGTTAAAACCAGATGTTTAGATACACTGTATAAAAAGTCAAGTCCAGTTTATTTATTTAGCGCTTTTCAGCAATAAGGCACTCAAAGCACTGTACATGAGGAAAGAAATCTAACCATTTTTTTCTCATTGTCTGACATGAAATCAGACTAAACCTTCACTGTTGTATGGTTTAGATGGTGTTTCCAAGCTTGCAAGCTTCCCAAACAATTGTCATGTATGCATCTGGTTTCAACTGTGTATCAGAAAATCTTTTAAATGATTTTTTCCCAATTAAATAAAATGAAAAATATTGCTTGTCAGTTTGAAGCTTAACTTAAAGCCTATTCTACAAAGTCTTAGCTCTAAAATATGTGTGTGGCAACAAGAAGAACTTTTACTGAGGTATGATGACTACAAACAGACATTTTTTAGTTAATAGATAACAGAATAAATAGTGCAACTAAGACATAAACTGTACATATAAATATAGATGAAAAAACAACAGAGTCTTTTTAATATTGAAGCCTTTCAAAGAATTACAACAGAATGTTGGCATATTTGGAAACGAAAGGAGGCTGAATAGTCACTTCCATGCCCTCTTGTTTTGTTATTCTCATCAGAGGGAGGCATACAATACACTGTAAAAATGAATAATTCAGTAACCTTGCTTCAAAGGAAATAATAAGTACCTGAAGATGTTCAAAGCTAGAATATCAAAAATGGACTCCATAGTATTCTTTGAAGATAGTTATTTTGTCTTTGAAAGGGTTGTTCAAAATTAATTCGAATGCTTTATTTTAATTGCAGTCTGAAGATTATTTGTCCTTGGGCTCTTGATTTCTTCTTCAATCTTTTAGAGTGCAATGACCACTGCTCTCAAGTGCCAAGAGTTCAGAGTAAATTACAGGCCTGATAAAAAAGAGAAAGTCTGGCAGGGGTCTTTTCTCACTAGATTATGCTTACAAGACCTGGTTTTGTGCTTGCAAGCCCCTGTAGATTGAAGGATGATTACTGACAAAACAGCCCACTCATTATGATAAGTTTAAAGACCCGTCCTAGACTGGCAGAAATCCTGGTGCTGTTTTTACTTTAGCTGCACTTTGATGTCTTTGCTAGGGCTAGAGAGTTCTTCAGGACTTTTCAAACGACTGACTTTATTTTTGTTCTGCTGCTGACTCTGCTCTATTCAGGCAATTAGTGCTCAATGGTGAAGATGACTGCAGGAAGCTTTCCCTGAGCAATGTACAGACTGCTCAGAGTTTCGAAATGGAGACCACCATGTGGAAACTCACTTTTAAACTGCACTGTTGCTTGTTCCATCCCAGGCTATATATTGCTCAGCAGGAGATGAAAATACTTCATATGTGAATGATTTTGTAATACATTTTCTTTGCTCAAACCATATTTATTGAAAGCTTTTCATATAAAAAAATACACAAAAACATATCATCACCCCAGAGAGATAAAAAAAAAGACTTTTCTTCCAGTTCATCACTGCTGAGCTGGATTAGCCACCACAACCCTACAATGAAGGAAGGCAATATGACATGTTTGACCAGAAGACATAAAGAATTCCTCTGTAACCTTTACTTTTATTGCTACTAGATGGAGTGCCTGAATTGTAGTCTGATATACAGTGTTCTTTGCTCATATGATGCCTATTTATGCTATGTAAAAAAAAAAAAGAAGAATCTGTAAAGTTCATAACACCTCCTCCAACCTGAAAAATTAATCAATAGATAGAGGAAGATAAGACCCCATTAAAGAAGTGAGGGAAATGTCCTGGGCAGAATTCAACTCCATTGTAAGCCAAGTATTCAGATCTGCAGTCAGTATTGAACACGTCAACGATTTTCTCAGTAAATAAATTTCTAATATTTCTATTGACATTAAATTCACACCAGGTGTTTTCCACACATAAAATAAAATCAGCCAAATTAGTCCACAAATGAAGTTAAAGGTAAAAAAATAAATAAATGGAATGACACAGAAACTATATATTAAACATACTTACAGAAATGTATTAAATACTTGACGGGAAAGCCTTTTTTTGGTAATAACTTTAACACGTCTTCTGTATGGAGAAAGAAGTCACATTGGAGTCTTGTGCAACGAGTGTGTATAGAGGCCTTTGCGGTTGAGAAAATTTACAAAAAATACAGTACAGAAGAATTTAAATATTATTTACCTTTCAACACTCCTTTATTCTCCTCTACCAGCTGTGCCAACAGTAGGCACTGCTGTTATGTCCAGTTCGGTTTTGTCCTACGTTTTTTCCTCCTTTATGTTGTGGTCATTTTACCAAATCAAACTTCTTTATACAAGCAGGCAATCACAGTAAAATGCTGACAGGTGAGTGTCCACATTAATATCAAATAGAAGAAGTAGGACAATCACTGGTATGGCGATAAAGCATAGCAATCAAAATAACAATGAGCATGTAAATAAGCTACGTTCAAACATTTTGATGTGTGACAATTTATTTAATTTTGCAAAGTTTTGTCATCATGACTTACCTATTTCTTAATCCGGTTTATATTCTATGATCGGTTAATTTCTCTACATTGATTACTAGGAGCTCATTTGTTGTTTTGTTTTATTTTATTTTTTAACAACCAATCACAAAAAAAAAATCACAGCTGTTAAAAGACACCGTCACATCCAGCAACGGGGTCCACCACACCTCCTCACTGTGATAGGCATTTCTGTCATCTCCTCACTCAGAGTCGCTCTCAACAGGGAGCTGAATTACTCTTAAGCTGAGACTCCTTGCCAGGAATTTTTAGACTTAGATAGGAGCTCTCTGAGCGGACTCTGAGAATCTTTGAGAATACGGGCCTTGACGGCTTTTGGTTGTTGGAGCCCATTAGCCCTACTTCACAGGTAATTAGTTATCTTACAAATAACTAATACCCATCTGAGTACCACGACAGGTATAAGATGTAACTACACTGGTACCTGTACCACAGTTGGAGAACTATGGCCTTAGACAAATGGATCAAAGCTTTGTCACAGATAAGGCATAATTTCAAACTCGACACATTTAATCCACTGCTAATGCTGTAACAAGGTGAAAAGCCCTATAGTTGTCAACAATGAATTGCAAAGTCTGCAGAACAGCTGCTGTGTTCTTTTTTTAATGGATTTAAAGAAAATGGAGGCTTGGTAAGTAGCAATATCTCTCTTCAAAGAATGTTTGTCAGCATTATCATTACTCTAAATGACAGCAGGTAATTAGGTACAATGTGGCTAATTGCTCTAATTGCCTGATGTGAAAAAGAAATTGTCTCCTAGGGACATGCCAGGCTCTAGCTTTGAAACCAGATGCAGCTGCTGGCAACTGTAGCTTTATAAGAGATAGACCTAATTACAGCGCAATTCACAGGCATTACTGTCTGTCCAGTGGACATGGAATCGTGAGAGGAAAGGAAATTGGGGAAAAGAGGGGATGACGTGTGAGAATGCAACCAGCTTGATGTTCCAGAAAGATACATTACACCACAGAAATGTGTACATCAAACGGTGTTTTCTTTTTCCCGCTGATGATCCCTTTCGCAAAAACAGCAGTTTCCTTTGGGAAAAAATTTTTTAAATAGGGGCCCCTAAAAGAAGCGGTAATTCTTTTTTGGGTTTTCTCTTCCCATGTTGGGGGGAAATAATTTGCTACAAAAATAAAACTAAATAAAAAATATATATTTGTGGTAAAAATGAAACTAAATAAAATCTCCTGCAATTGGTAACATACATAAAACTAAAAGGTTCTGGTATCTCTGGTATCTGTTTTTTTTACCAGCTGATAAACCCGTAGCCAAAATTTATTTATTTTTTTGTTTTTTTGTTTTCTACAAACAACTGTGAAACGGTGGGCTATTTTCTGTCACAAATTGGTTGTTTGCCCTTGGTAGAGTGAGATCAATGCATTTAAACACGACGTTAGGGCTAAGGGCATTTAATTCCTTTAAGGATGTGACCTCAGACACCGAAACATTGGAGGCATTTTGAGCCACTTACTGGTAGGGGTCTAAAGTGAACATTGGGTGTAAGAAAGCGATGACCTAATTTGGGCAAATAATTTTCCTTTTCAAAATGGGAATAATGATAAAACAAAACAAAAACTAGTGCTTTCCCTTTTTTGTGATATGTTCGAAAGGTTTACACACCTGGATTCTGTGTATGTTTAATTTTACATGTGTGATCCAAGAACACCATCAGAACATAAGAAAAAGGATAGAAAAATGCAAAACCAATGTAAGACTCTAACACACAAGAATTTGCAGTAATTGGGATTTTTTGTAGACTTATGATTCAGAAATTTTCTTCTCCATTAACTTAAAACAACTTTATTTACAATAAAATGTATGTTTTGTCATGTTTCATTTCAGTTTTTTAGTTTTCAAATCACATGTTCTTGTGTTCTGAAATGTTAAATAGTTGATTACACTTCCACTCCTCAGGAAAAGGATTTGTTTTTGGCCTTGTTTTTTGGGGGTTTTTTTTGGACATGTTGTGATTTCTTATGTAGTTTATTTTAAATGGCGTGCACGATGGCACAGTTGTTAGTACTGTAGCTTTGCAGCATGAAGGTCCCATTCTCCCTGTGCATGTGTGGGTTCTCTCCAGGTTTTTTTCTACAGTCCAGAAATATGCAGTTAATTTGTATGTGTGTTTGTGTGCACATGTGCAAGGTTGTGTGTCTCGTGTGACCTTGTGTTGCTCAGTAATGGACTGATGACCCATGCAGGATGCACCCTACCTCTTGTCCAATGACCGCTGGCTGTAGATACCAACTCCCTGCAGGGATAGGCGGGTATACAAAATGCATGTATGGATATATTTTACACAATTTCAAAATGGCACCATTAATCAAAGATTCAATGATTTTCTTACCTAGTTTTGTTACTCTTGCTCATTCTTACAAATAGGTTCCAATAAACATGATGAGTAAAACAAGAGTAAAACAACAATAAATAAGAATAGTAGAAAACTGTTTCATTGAAGCCAGTGTTGTTTTTTTGTTTTTCACAGGCCCCCAAGGTAAGTTTTCTGATATACATGTGTATTCGGTAGACCAATCGAATACACAAATTATATGTAATTTGCATTTCTCAGATACCTTGAGTTCTCTTTAGATAATTAGTAATCATATCAAGGCTTTTTATTCTTTCACTTGGGAAATTAAATTAAAATCTCTCTGCTCGGAAAATATTTCCAAACTTACAAGGAAAGGGATGATAAAACACGTGTTAAATATACACAAGCAGCATTGGTATTGGTCTAAGTACATTAAGTTCACCATGTGGTAAAATGTAGGATAACACTCAAAGCATTGTTATAGGTTTTTTATTTTTCAGATTTCACCATAAGCTGCTCTATATTACAATTTGTGAGTATCTGACAAATATTGTCTCCTTGTGTTCTAGTCATTTTTAAAGCTATAGAGCTAAGCTATTCTCTATTGTTTTTACTGACGTTTCTACTAATTTTCTGAGCTGATGTCCATTTATGACATTTCTTGAACTGGTTCCTGAAAAATATTATGTGAAACAATATTTTGGTACTCTCACTTGTCACCTACATTTATTCACTATTTGTTTCTTCTTTTTTTTAATGAATTCACATAATACTTTTAAGGCATGGGATTGATCAGTCTAGATCTCATGTCATATATGATGTTTGATTTTTACAAGTCCCATCTGCTCTTTGGATGTGGGAGTGTTTGTGTGAACAAGGTAAAAGGCAATGGGGGAAAGAAAAACAACAGACACTACAGGTTGTTAAATGTTAGGTTACTGTCTAAGCACCTAATGTTTGACATGTGTAGCATTTATTTATCACAACAACAAACATTTTAGGTTGCATGACCAGAGGTTATACTTTTGCCCGCAAACGGGGTTTCTGCTTTACTTTGTTTGCACAGAATTTTATTGAAGAGACCATCTACAATCCACATGCAAGAAACCAAAATTTGAATGAAGATCTAAACACTCCTGAACACAGCCAATGAAAGTTTACCTCTCACAGTTACCAGAAAATGGAGAATAAACAGTGTAAATCTTTCTGCAGTGTTATACAGGTTTATCAGTTTTCCGTCATGCAGCTGTGCAGGACTTCATCAGACATGCTGGTAAGTAATGTGCAACAGCAGGATCAAACCTCCCACGTTCAGCGTAGCAGTGTGAGTCAAACCTGTTGAGCAAGTGTACTGTTTTCTGTGTTTCCCTGTCAGCAGTAAATACCGTTAAAAACATAATACTATCAGCCTTTGCAGACTGGTTTAGCAGAGCTTGCCCAGAGGTGCTGCATAGCTAGTGGCTTTCACACACCAGGCGCTGGGCGGCTATTTTGGTTTTATCAGTTTGCTGCCTGCCAGCTGTGAAGACCTCTTTGTCTTCATCCATGTCTTTAATGGCCCATGGTAGCAGGGAGGAAATAATGAATCATGCTTTTAATTGATGTCTTTAACAGAAGACTTCAGAAAAAGCAGCACTCTTTACTTCACAAAAATATCCTGCTGCTGCTGTACCAACTGCCGTCTGTAGAGCGTAATGTTTCACTGTGTATTCACCAGTGTGCAATTTTTTTTTCATTTTAATACAGATGATTTGACCACTTTCAGGTTTGTGTAACCTAGCATAGGCGTGTAATATTTTACCAACTCAAAATAAATCAACCACAGTTAAAAGCTGCCCTGAACACCCGTAGGTACATCAAGGCACATTCCACTTGGTGTGAAGTCTGTAGTGCTTTTTAACTGATGCCAGCATGTTTTACTTTAATAAACCATCCAAGATTGGAAGGGGCCTTTATGGAATCAACCTTCGGCTTTCCAAAGGGAAGGAATTTGTGGGGTTGAGATCTGTTTTTGAAGGCGGAGACAAATAATCAGGTTATTACAGGTAACCATAAAGTGTGTTGGAAATTTGAGCAAAACACGTGGAAAAACTTGCCGTTTGTTAGGTTGGAAAGAGGCAGTGTAACAAAGAATAAATCAAGCTTCTATAAATAGTGCAAGGGTTAAAAAAATGGGATAGGTGATACTACATTAACTGCATTACAAAACTGCATTTTGTTTTAGATTTAAGTTACATTTTCCAGGTCTTCTATGACATCTTTACCTTTGCTGCACTTTTTTCCAACATGCCTCTTGCTTTTTGGGGGTCTAATTTACATTTTATAAAAAATAAAACAACCCTATGTTTGGGGCATAAATAGATATTTCTGTTTCTTAACAACTGTATTTTGTTAATAAAAACAGAAATTTCTTGAAACAGCATGCAGTATTTAAAAGTATGTAATGCTTTATCTAGTTTTGTATAATTACCATTATAGCATCCTTGCTGGTCTTGTAGGCCCTGAGCAGCAGCTACTAGACCAGGAAGTTGCAAGTTATAATAGGAGCCAGAACTGAGCAGCTGACATAAAACCGTGATTTTAAAGTTGGCATTTAGGATTGCTCACTGTGTGAATGTTGAAACAATATCAAAAACCATTTTGATGTGGACATTGTCTTTATAAAAGGGATGATGGGATAGTTTGGCATCATAAATAAATCTGATATATAGATGCATGCTGCTTCTGGCTAAGACATAAATCAGTTTATGTGCTGCTAGAAGCTGTTGTGTTTCTAGACATGTTGCTGATTTTGAAGGACACCATTGCACTACAGTACATGAACAATCATGGGATCAATTCAGTTCTATTATAACCAACTGTTAAATCCACGTCATACTGAAAGATTGTATTTTACAGTAGAGTAGAAGAGATGGACAGATGGCACAGGTCACAGACACTCAATTTCAAAATTTTAAGTTGTCACGTTTGCATTGGGCAAGTCATAGAACTGAGGGTAGGAAGCAGTGTGCCACCAATGACCTTCCTGTGTGAAACATGCACTGAGAACGGAAAATGTAAAGCCGTTTTCCGCCCAGAGTGAGGCCTAATTCATACGCCCTAGCGCTCTTGGGTTTACTAGGGGTGTCTGTCGGAGTGGAACTCAGTTTTTTGTGTTTGCTTTAGCCTCAGGAACAAAAATAACCTGAGTCAGAGTGTTGCGCCAAACTTAGCAGATGAAGAAAACATTGTTCATTTTATAAGGAAAAGAAGAAAAACAACAAAACTTGTTTCAAAGTCAAGCTTCAGCTACAGTGAGGTGAGCTATGCTGTTTTTCCAGTGTGAAAAACTCCTGTCAGGGACAACAAAAATACAAACTCTGCATTGATATTATCGTACAAAATCAATTTATTTTTTCTTTTCATTGTTTCTTCTTTGGCTCTTATGAGAAGTGTATAAACCAACGCATTATCATCCCCCAAGAGGCTCTAGTGTAAATTATGCATGTATGAGTGGAACATGGTTGTTCAGGTGAGCTAAAAATAGTATGAATCAGATTGTGTGCTTGGCATTTCTGAGGTTGGAGCTGTTTTAGTATGTTACTTTACAGTTGTAAGCCAGCTAGTCTTGGCTCCTGTCAGACTAGCTGTTAGCTTTAGTCTCTACTTCCAAGAGAGCCATAATGCAGGTAAGATATAAAACACTTAAAACCTTTTAGTAGAACCTTACGTCAAAAATCCTGAACCATTACCTTAAGGGCGTAAATGTATTTCCTTTTTTAACAATACAGGGAAATAAACACACCTAAGTTGTCCTACACTAAAAAGTTTACAACAGAAAGTTATAATCAACCATGAAGTTAGGATAGCCCTTTTCATTAAAGGGAGGTAAGTAGGCCATATAGAAATATAGAGCAATAAAGAAATATATTCACAAAACAAAACATAAGATGTTGAATTTTATGTTGTCGTAAAGGAACTTGTAATTCATACATCTTCTGACTCTACGACTCCTCAGTCGTCTCATTTAACAGTATGAAGGCCATTTAGCTCCCTTTTGGGAGGGTTTTTAAAAAAACAGATAAAACACAGACAGCAGTTCATTATGGAAATGTTAAACCTAATTAAGTTTCTAACTGGGAAGGAGAGAAGCAAACATGAATCTGTTAAAATTTATTTACCAAAACATTTGAGTGCGATCAAGTTTAATTTCCTCTAAAGGAATTGTCCTCCCCGCTGTGACATTTGCCATTTTCCAAACCACTATTCTTATAAAACCTCAAGACCTTTTCTGGTCATGCTTTTAACAGTAAGCTGCTTGGAGTGGTAATGCACTTAAAAAGGGGGTCCTGGGCAAGTTTTCAAAGGTAACAGGGTATGTTTCCATTCAAATTCCATGACTGACTGTTAATGGTGGTGCTTCCCAGTGAGGCTGTGGTATTGCAGGAGATCTTGTTTTGTTTTTGCTCTGGATATCGGAAAGAAAGTGTTTCCAACCTAGATGAGTCATGCAAACAATCTGCTGATGATGCCTCATCCTACAAAACCACTCCGAAATGCCAAGCAAGTTTTATGAACACTTTGTTGTAAATATTTCGGGATTTACTTGATGAAAAGTCCAGAAATTTAGATATGTGTTTTTTATAATTGTTCTAATTGCATTGAGCTCAAATGAAGGGCATTTTGGTTGTTTAGTTTGTGCTTTAGTATTTATACCACCTGTGTTTTATGATTCTTCTACTGAATGAAACAAAATATTACTTTTCCAACACAAACAAACAAATGAATGATCTGAGACCATTTAAAGGCATGTTCAAATTTCCATTTAAAGTTCATCCCACTTTTTTCCTTTATAAACAAAACAGCTTTAACCATAAAACTGCACCTCAGTTGGTGCTCTTTTAATGACGTAACCATTTTACTGCTTGTTTCTGCTGGTGATGCTTTAGCCAAGTGGGATATCCAACCCAAATACTTGTGGGTTTGGGCATAAAAAGAGAAGCGTTTCATTGCATACAGAATTAATTTGAATGGTATAAAAAACACTTCTGTAATTTGACTTCAAAATACATCCCCAGTGAAAGAGGAAATGGGGAAAAATAATTGCTTGGTTTTACTTGGTTTACAAAGACTGCAGTATTACATCATAATCATAATAATGAAGAGTAATTAAGTGTAAATAAAAAGGAACGTTTTCATGGAATACAGAATCTGATGAAACGTCCTTCAGTTGTCCTTACTTTCTTGCTTTTTGTCACATCAGCTGTTAATCCATATTCTACTGGTGTAACCTTTGCAGTGTTGCAGGATAACATAAATAGTGTCAAAGAAAACAGGAATCACAATTGCTTTGAGAAAATATTTACCAAGAGAACTTGGGCCATTCTCAGGATCTTCTTCTTTCTAATGCTAATGTTGTTAATGTTGCTGTTGTCGCCACCTCCTGGTACCATATGCTTAATTAACCTTTTTTATTCAAATCCAACAGTGTCAATGCAGAATTTCAAGAAAATGGAGGAATAATTTAGTTTTTTAAAGATATCTGAATTAGTGTAGCTTGAGTCTGACTTGCAGAGCTTCCAAATCAGTATTAAAACCAAGGAAGTATTTCATTTTTTTTAAGGAAGTTTGATTGGATTTCATCATCTCTAATTCAACATCTAAGAATTTGATTCTTCTAGTTCTAATAGAGATTCTTTAAAACACAATTTGGGATTTATGTATTTATGCAACGTTTTGTTTATCAATTAGAAGACCTATTCCCAAGCAGAAAAATATATTTGGTTTTCACTCTTTCTAGTGGTTCTAAAAGTTGTTTTTTTGCAGACTCTGCGTCATTGGTAGTGTGTGGGATGATGCAAAGCTAAGTGTTTGCCATTCATGAAAGAGCCACCACTGTTTATTGTCTGTGAAAAACAAATAAAAAACTGTAATTTTTAGCCATTTAGCAGCTATCTTTTTGATCGGTTGGTCAAGTCTGAGTCAGTTCAGCTCAGTAAGGCCCAGATCATTAAGTGTTTTGATCTAACTCCCCCCAAAAACACAGCGGCAGAGTGTCTCCCGCCTTGTCTTGGGAAAGGGGAGTTTCACAACAAACAGGTGATTACTATCGGAGGGGAAACAAATGATGGTCCTGGTTCAGAACCAACACTGCAGCCTTATAGGGAAGATTACTGACAGGTGGGGCAGATTGGCAAACAATGGTCTAGTAGTGAGCTTGAAGAGTGGATGATTGCTGACAGATGGGACCCTCCAATTCTAAGAAGAAAGCAATCAGGTGGTAGACAAGGATGTGGGGGATCAGTTGGGGGAGACCAGCTCCACGGTTGTGGCGATTGCAGATAAAAGGCTGGCATGATGTCACCTTGAC
The DNA here is from genome assembly GCA_036173005.1 of Crenichthys baileyi. Taxonomy (NCBI): domain Eukaryota; kingdom Metazoa; phylum Chordata; class Actinopteri; order Cyprinodontiformes; family Goodeidae; genus Crenichthys; species Crenichthys baileyi. The sequence continues at coordinate 43,773 of JAHHUM010002912.1, forward strand.
TCAGCGTACACAATCGTACTTACCTTGGCCTCAAGCAGCAATGATGTAATGCCTTTCTTTTAATGCTCTGTAGAGTTTTGTTTCTCGCCGTGAGGGTTAGAAGGGTCTCAAGAAGCTGACAAACTACTCCTACTACCACTAGACAAGTACAGCAATGTATACACTTAAAACACTGCACATGCTTCAATAAAAGAAGTAAATTGCATTCTCTTGTACATTTTATTAGTTTTCCATTTTTACTAATCACTTTTAGGGCTGATAAGAAAACTGATAAAATAGGTGTAACACTGCAGCGCAACACCAATCAATATGCAGGAGTTTAGAGAACAGGGGTTTATTTAAATAGTAATTACAATCAATGTGTTTGTGTCTCTTAGGAAAAAAATGGAGAAAAAAAGTTAGAGGATTTAAATGGATGAAGATAAAGTTAATTAAAAAAAGAGCTGCACATTGATTCTCGCTACAGGTTTTTATCGTAATATCTCTTTAACAATACTGAAAACAATTAACACAATGTCCAGCCTGCACCCTACCTGCTGCTCAAAGCCTCTCTCTGGAAGGAATAGTTTCCAGCCCTGCACAATCTTAGACACCAAAGCCATTTACAAGATCAGTGCACACATGCAAAAGATAAGGATTTACACTGAGATAAAATGTTTAGCCTTTATTTCTTTCAGTTGGGCTAATTTCTATTTACTGGGCTTCCAGTAAATAGAAGTATATTGCATGTATTTGTTTTATTACTGTTGGGCACTTACACAAATGGTTGTTATGGATGGTAACAGTAAAAAAAGGCTCACATGTTGAACAAATACATTTCATCCTACTACCGCCACGGCCCGCTCTTCTTTAACATGACCTTATATGCCATTAACACTTTCCTTCAGTTGCTTACAGAAATTCAGTCTCATTCTCTATTAGTCATTTGCTGTTTTTAGAGATTTACTAAAATCAGTAAATAAATAATCACTATAACTTTTTGAAAAAAGCCTGAACTATACTTTGTTCTTCACCTAAAATCTTCTAATATAGGTAAACACAGTTCTCTCTCTCTGTGCAGTGTTCTGCAGCTGTGTGCTGTTTAACGCTCATGTCAACCTTTCTGTGTCTTCATCACTCATCTTCCTCCATGTTATTTATGAATTTAGGGCTCCTGCAACAAGTCCACCCAATCAATGATTTTACACACATAATTTTTATGAAGGTATCATTTTCGATATTTAAAACCTTTCAACAAAACAACAGTTTTTCTTAACACTGCATATGGGGAGTAGATTCAGGTTCCACATCTGTGGAGTTTGGAGATACACTCTGGTCAACTACACTTTCAAAACAATCATGGTGGATAAAGTCTCTGCTTCAGTGACAAATTGGCCTCAGACTGAGGGGGTTTAAAGTTTGTGAGTACTTTTAAGTTTGGTGATGGTAAACAGATGGTTTGGACAGTCTGTTAGGGTTATTGGTTTAACAAGTCTGCAAACTGCGATCCATCAGCGTCAGATGCTAATGAAGAAGTGCAAGATAAGACAGTCACTAAAAATCAAGCTATCTATTACATCTTCCCATGACAAAATGTTAAGGAAGCTGCTTCTTATTAACTGAAGCAATGAAAATGACATTATCAAATTTTAGCAAGGAATTTACCATATCTCCCATTTTGAGGTTCGTGAAATCATCCCACTAAGTACATGACCTCTGAAGGTTACCAGTTTGGTTACAACCATATTTATACCAGGAATTGATAACTAGTCAGTCTTCACAGATACAGAATAATATAGGTTGCAGGTTTTTTTTTTTTAATATGCTCTTTGAAGATATACAGTAAATTAAATAAAACTATTTTCTCACCTTTCTACAATTCTGTTTCCTACGCTGATAACATTTGTTTTATATGTTTTGTTTTCATCAGGTATAACAGGAAAGCTCTAGCGTCAGTTTTCATTTGTCAAATCAATCCGACCTGATATAAATGAAAGAAATCCAACTTCCAGCTCACTTAGCAGTCTTGTAAAATTAATGTGGTTACAATTACAATGAAATTCAGACAAACAACTCCACTGAACACATATTTGTGACGCTCAGTCAATAATGACATACCAAGGGCGAACTTCTGGGAAACGTGACATGGAAGAAAATGCAATTTGCTTCCATGGAGGGAGTGGCAACACACCTGGAATTCCTCCCAAGTGGAAGTGACAGGGAGAGTGTCATCATCATGGCATTATAATGATTTTAACACTGGGTTTTATTTCGCCTGTTGCCATAACAGAGTCTGGAGACATACAGCTGGTAATTACTTTAAATGCAGAGAAAGACCAGAACAGATACAGTGAAACAGAGAGTGGGGAAAAAACACAGCTGGATGGTTGCAAAAAGAGAAAGGACATCAATATTAATACATTTTAGGAGTTGTGACCTTGTTTACTCAGATAAAAATAAATTTTTCAGAAAATATTATGGTGTATCCTAAAAAATGTGTTTCTGTGGCTTAGATAATGACTGGTAACCATGGTCTGACATACATGTCAGTGCAACTGCAGCTGAAGCCATTTTTGCATTTTGGTTATCATATAATCATGACCTGGACCTATTCGTTTATACTGTGTGTAACAATATCTAAACACACATTATTAATGCATAGCAGAGGTTTTCTTGTATCACATTTGCAATCTGACAGAAATTCAGCATTTTAAATTGTTAGAGCAGAGTTAAAGAGGTCCATTGTAACATAGTTTTAACCACAAACTCAGCCGAAAGCTGAGAAAAAAACCAGAGCTACTGCCGCAGTTTTGCCAAGGGTTGCCAGACAAATGAGCTGCAGCTGTGATAACATCAAGTAGCTGTGAAGTGTGAGAGATAGCCCATTCTTGGTAAGAGTAATGAGCAATAAATAGATCGTGTACTGTGCCTGTTGTAACTGAAACCTTGTGAGCATATAAACAACATAAATTATGTCAACGGTTTTTATTATTGAGAACATTATTTTTTACAGACAACAATAAGAAAACAGCTTTTTAGATTAAATTACCTATTCCTTCACAATGCTATTATGTATACCCTTTCTTGTAATGCAAATCTAACTAAATTACCTCACCAACTGTGCAAAACCAAATTGAATTTGTGTTCGTATCACACTGAGGTTGACGGAAAAAATATTGACAAAGTGAAATGTAACACTTCCTTCCAACATTTTCTTCGGCGCCATCGATTTCATTTGTCAAGACCCTAAAAGATGTCCAACGGTCATCATTTTGGTGATTCACATAAATGTATTCTTAGAACACTATTATGGCTGGCTCTAAAGGTTTTCCAATAGGCAAGGAGGTTCCAAACAAAAAAAAAAAAAGGGGGTCAGCGCTTGGGCGAAACAGTTAAGATATTCCAATGTGGCTTGCAAAAGACTAATCTGCTCTGTAGCTGAGCAACATGCAAACACACAAAACTTCATTTGTAAAGCAGACGGATCCGTTATGTGATACCATCCCACTTTGGTTATGGTTTGGGTTCCTGGTTTTCTTATGCCTGACAGCAAAGCAAAAAATGGAAATTATGAATTGAATTAATTTTATTCTGTGGATTTTCTGAATCCCAAAATAGCTTTCCACTCGTTTTGCCTCTATTTATGAGCTGCATAATAAGAAACTGAATTTCTTAAGTAAACTTCCCTTTCTTCAACCTAAGTGCATCACAAGCATGAGTAAACTATATTAAATGTTCAAGTAACTGGAGAAATTGTTATTTGCTGTAAAATCAATGCTCATTATAAATGAGAAGTGACTGTGAGCAGCACCAGCACACTTTCATTTGGCATGAGTGTAAATGCCAGCATAGCGTTCTCTGTGGCTGTTCAGGATTAGCTCTTCTGACTGCAAAAGATCAACTTGGGAACACCTGGGATGTTCTAAGTAGGATGTTGTTTTCCTGCATTTCACTTGCACGGTTCTTTGCATTAGGCATTAGAGATGCTAAAGGTCCTAAGGCACCTATAATTTTCTGGAGATGTTGTGCCACCCTACCCCATACAAAAATACTATCATACTGAGGATCAGGAGTGTGCCTTCATAGGCTTTTGAAAAAATGTCTACAAAGTGTTCAAAGTAATGCAATGTAAATACGAAAGCAGACCAAATAAAGTACATTTTTTCAACACCCTACATCACCTGTTTATGATTTGATGGTTAGTTTGTTTTTAGGTTTACTGGTGTCTATTTCTTATATATTTCTCAGTTTTTGAATCATGCTATCTGTGTTATTATTTTTTTCTGCGCTTAAGCTATCACATGTTTCTATTTTAGTCTTAGTTCGATGTCCTTTTAGTCAAGGTGTGCCTTTGCCGGTTTGAGTATACTGATAGGTCATGCTTTGTTTGATATTAAAGAGTTCTCTCGGTTCTTCGCTCCAGCGCACGTTCTGCCTTCTGTCTGACTTTAATTATCTAGTCTATCCGGTTCACCTGCTCCAAACTAATCTGTCTCCTAGCTCCCCCTGTGCATGATTTCACACTCCTTATATATATCACACCGTATTCAGTATTCGTCGGCCTGGAAACGTTTTTATAAACCTATAGTCTTGTATTATCCAAATCCATGCATCATGTCTTGTTAAGCCCCGTTGCGTGATCATGCTCAAGTGTTAGTTTTTCATGGACCATGCCATGCCTGTCTACAGTCGACCATGCTTCTGTTTTTGTAACTCTGGCCTACTCTGGAGTCGAGTTTTTCGTTTTTTATTAAATCGTGTTTCATACTATCCCTCATAGCTTCACCTTATTGTCTCAAGCAAATATCTGGGGGAGTCCAACATAACGCAAGTCGAACAGATCATGTTTCCGCCCCACGCAATGAACCTCTGCGGCCACTAACCATGAATCATCACAGAGAACACACTAGCTAAAGGACACTGAACTCTATTTACTTTCCTGCTCTCGTCGAGGCGTGCGAGACAAGTACGCATAGCACCTGCTCTCCTAACTGCACATCTACTCCACGTTGCCTGCATGGGCCTGTCAGTGCCACATTCGACTTATGATGGATCCAGGTTGGCGATTCCATGTCCAGGGACAGGTCCCCTTCGTCGCCGTTCTTCTCCTCCCCTTCATACGGCAGTAAAGCCCTCATCCTCCTCCCGCCGCAAGAAACGCCGTCGTGGAGCACCGTCCTGTGTTTCAGCCAGCGAGGAGGAGTCTCCCACGGCTGCTGCTGCCACGCCTGGAGCGGTAACTTCCTTGCTCGTTGGCGGGAGGGTTGCAGCAACTAAGCCCGCATCTTCATCTGCTACAGCACTGTCTCTCAGGCTCGCTGCAGCTCCGCCCATGCCGTCTTCGCCCGCTCCAGCTCGGTGTTCTGAGGCAGCACCTGACGAGCTGGAGCAGCAGTTAAGGTTTTTTGCTCGCCAAATAAAGACCTTTAGAAAGACCAGTCTCCTGTATTCCTCTCCTGAGCTGATGGAGAGAATCAGGCAGATGGAGGAGGATTATGGGACGGCAGTAAGGCAGTTTTACTGCTGCCCACCTTCACTCACTCCAGGTCTTCAGAGAGCTACTTCTGAGCAGCCCACGCAGGACTCCAGAGCGCTGCTGCTGCTGCTGCTGTTGAGCAGCCCACGTCAGGATTCCAGAGCGCTGCTGCTGCTGCTTCTGAGCAGCCCACGCCAGGACTCCAGGGAGCTGCTTCTGAGCAGCCCACGTCAGGTCTCCAGAGCGCTGCTGCTGCTGCTGCTGCTGCTGTTGAGCAGCCCACGTCAGGTCTCCAGAGCACTGCAGAGTTTCCGGAGGGGCCCATGGGCGGGTTGCCTCCACGACCAGGTCCTGAGCACCTCCTTGGTTTCCTCTTGGGGGTGCTCATGGAACTCAGGCCTGACGCACAGCCTGACTCACCACAGCCAGAGATGACGCCTGACCCTAAGTCTGCCTCAACCTCCTCCACACGTCGCAGAGGACGTCGTAAGAGGGACGCCTCGGCTCAAGTCATCGGGGGTCCCGGCGACGCCTCAGCTTCTGTTCACGCCACTGAGAGTTTTGTCCTCGGCGACGCCTCAGCTTCTGTTCACGCCACTGAGAATTTTGTCCTCGGCGACTCCTCAGCTTCTGTTCACGCCACTGAGAGTTTTGTCCTCGTTCTGGCCTCTGAACCCAGAGACGAGGGTTCGCCAGGCGCCACTTCAGCCTCAGAAGGTTCGCCAGGCTCACAGCCTGTCTATGAGGCCCTGGTTCCCGGTCGCCCGCCTGAACTTTGTTTTTGTTTCTGGTGCATGTTTTATTCTTGTAGTACCTTACAAATAAAATATCCAAATGGAGGAAAAGCAGATCTTCCCACTTAAACTCCTGATTCTTTATTCACTACAATTTGCATTAATAAACTGGGTGTATCACTGGTATTGAAACATTCTCAGGTTATAACCTTCAAAACAGAATTACAGTTTCATTTTAGACCTATATACAAAAAACACCCAAAGAACATATTTGCTTTTGAGTAATAACGACACCATAATCCAGGTAGCATTGTTCTTTTCAAGTTGAAGGGATCAAGAAATCTTAGGGTTTGATTTGAATATTTTCTGAATAAATGTTATTTAGCTTTTCTTATATTTGATGGCTCCTCCTTAGACATGTGTGATGCACCGCTGTGTCCCACAAAGAAACTTTAACACTTGTGAATGTAATTAAAATGAAAAGTACTCTACTTTTTCATAAATATGCATGAATGTTTCATTTGTTTTGTCATTGTACAGATAATTAAAATCTGCTTTGAACTGAGCTTAAGAGCTCATGTTAAATATTTTACAAGATATCCACCTACAGTGGTGAAGTTTTCAGCACTGCGGCCTTGCAGCAAGAAGCACCCAGCTAGGGTCCTCCAGTATGGAGTTTGGATGTTCTACCTGTTCATGAGTGGATTCTCACTGGGGAATTTGACTTCTTCCCACAATCTAAAATCATGCATTTTAGATTGATCGGTCTTCATAAATTGCCCTTACATGTTAGTGTGTATGTGCTTGGTCGTTGGTAATGTGCATTACTCTGTATAGACGAGGATGGATGGATGGATGGAATGAATCAGGTAGCTGCATAAAGTATAACACTTTATGTTCTGATGAACAGATTTGTTTGTTCGTGGCTTTGAAATAGACTTGTGCTGTTTCTAGTGGACAGCTTTAGTCAGTTTTCAAATGGACTTGTTGAACCTGTAGTTGTAGATGAGGGCACTTTTAGTCTTTTATCCACTAAACTACACCCCTTCTATGGCACCTTTTGTGAAAGATGGCTAGAAACTGAATTACTCCAGAAAGTAAATATGTCCTTCGGTCAATTAATTTAGAATGTTTTCAATCTAATCATGTTATTTTGTCCTTCTGTGTTTTTGCAAAACACAAAAAAAGGCAAACGCCATAAAGAATGACCCCAGGCTGGGATTAGAACCGAGGACATTCAGAATCAGAATCAGAATCAGAATCAGAATCAGCTTTATTGCCAAGTTTGTACATATAAACAAGGAATTTGACTCCGGTACACTTTGCTCTTTGGTTTTGTTTTTGCACTACAGAATATACATATTTATATATTTTCATATTCTTGCTGTTTATATATACATATACAAATATACATATTTATATATTTTCATATTCTTGCTGCAAGGCAACATTGCTAACAACTGCGCCACCATGCAGCCCCAAGGCAAACATAATGTAGTTATTTAAACTTTATAAATAAATGTAAATATAATAAGTTAATAATAAATTCAATTCAATTCAGTTTATTTATATAGCGCCAATTCACAACACATGTCGTCTCAAGGCACTTCACAAAAGTCAGGTACATGCATTACATTTAATCCGAATCATTGAACAGTGCAGTCAGATTCTGTTATTTATTCAAATTGGATAAAAAGTTTGTCTATCTAAGGAAACCCAGCAGATTGCATCCAGTCAGTGACTTGCAGCATTTACTCATCCCGGATGAGAATGTAGAGACCAGTGGACAGTCACTGCCTGTTGACTTTGCAGCAATCCTTCATACTGAGCATGCATAGTAGCGACAGTGGAGAGGAAAAACTCCCTTTAACAGGAAGAAACCTTCCAGCAGAACCAGGCTCAGTGTGAGCGGCTGGGACCATCTGCCACAACCCGACTGGGGGTTAGAGAGAACAGAGCAGAGACACAAAGAGAACAAAGAAGCACTGATCCAGGATATACTTTATCTATGGAAGGAAAAGTAAATGTTAATGGATGTAGCCTCCTTTAAGTTGTTTCACCTAGAAAGAAAGAACAGACATAACTCTGAGCCAGTTTTCAATGTTAGAGTCTGAAAGAGAGCCACATAGAGTTAGTTCACAGTAAAAGCTCATCGTCCGAGCTATGTCTAGGAGAGAAAGAAAGGGTTAAACACTGAAAGACAGAGGCAATGTGGATCATCGGTAGAGGGTGAGCATTAGTTGTTGCCAGAAGAAGCTCGGACGCATGCCCCTCTCCAGAAAGGTGTTACAGTAGACACAGAGTCAGGCCAGGTGTAGCTTCTAGGAAGAGAAAAAGAGAGAGAACAAAGTTAAGAAGCTGAAATAACAGCAAATATGCAAATTGAAGAGTAGTGTGAGAATGTAGGGAAGAGGTTTGAAAAGGTGAAATGTGCTCATTATGTCCCCAGCAGCCTAAGCCTATAGCAGCATAAAAACTACAGAGATAGCTCAGGATAACCTAAGCCACTCTAGACTATAAGCTTTATCAAAAAGGAACGTTTAAGCCTAGCCTTAAAAGTAAGACAGTTTTGTCCATCTAGAGCCCCACTGATGGTCCATTGTGTATACTAAAAACCACAATGATTGGGATACCTCTCTCTGTCAGACTGATTATAACCATTGGAAAAGAGAAGGGGGGTCATACAGGTAGCAGAAATGGAGGGTGTGTTGTGCACCTCAACCATAACTGAGCCCCGGTTTAGGCTAAAACCTGCACTCCCCTTACTCCAATCAAAAAGGGGAGAGAAGGACGGAGGTAAATATAAGGAAGATAGCTCAGGATAACCTAAGCCACTCTAACTATAAAGCTTTATCAAAAAGGGAAAGTTTTAAGCCTAGCCTTAAAAGTAGACAGTTTGTCCATCTATAGAGCCCACTGATGGTCATTGTTAATACAAAAAACCACAATGATTAGGGATACATCTCTCTGTCATACTGATTATAACCATTGGAAAAGAGAGGGGGTCATACAGGTGTAGCAGAAATGGATGAGGGTGTGTTTGCACCTCCAACCATAACTGAGCCCTGGTTTAGGCTAAACCTGACTCCCCCTTACTCTCATCCAACAAGGGGAGAAGAAGACGGAGGTAAAATAAGGAAGATAGCTCAGGATAACCTAAGCCACTCTAACTATAAGCCTTTATCAAAAAGGAAAGTTTTAAGCCTAGCCTTAAAAGTAGATGGGGGTGCTGCCTCACTCGGACATAAAACTGGGAGCTGTTTCCACAGGAGAGGAGCCTGATAACTAAAGGATCTGCCTCCCATTCTACTTCTAGAGACTCTAGGAACCACCAGTAAACCTGCACGTCTGAGAACGAAGTGCCCTGTTAGGAACATTATGGAACAATCAAATCTCTGATGTATGATGGAGCTAAATCATTAAGGGCTTTATATGTGAGGAGGAGAATTTTAAATTCTATTCTGGATTTAACAGGGAGCCAATGAAGGAAGCTAAAGTAGGGGAAATATGATCTCTCTTTTTAATTTTCATCAGAACTCTTGCTGCCAGCATTTTGAATCAGCTGAAGGCTTTTAACTGCATATTTGTGGACATCCTGATAGTAAGTAAGAATTACAATAGTCCAGCCTTGAAGTAACAAATGCATGGACTAGTTTTTCAGCGGCACACTTCCTGGATAGGATATCTTCTAAATATTTTGCAATGTTCCGGAGATGAAAGAAGGAAATCCTGGAATAGAAACCTTTTATAATAGGGGATTTAAATGACATTTTCCTGGTCAAAAATTAACACCAAGGTTTTTTTACTTTTATTATCGCAGAGGTCAATTTAATGCCCATCCAGGTTAAGTGATTGACTAAGCAGTTTCTTTTTTAAAGACTCCGGTCCAAAGATGACAACTTCTGTCTTGTCTGAATTTAGAAGCAGAAAATCAATGCTATTATTTCTAACATGGTAGCTTCAAAGTATGGTAAAGTAGAACATTGCATTTCATCAACATTACAACCCATTCTCTAATGAGGTGCCAGATGCAGCAGTTCAATTCAGTTCAGTTTATTTATATAGAGCCAATTCACAACACATGTCGTCTCAAAGGCACTTCACAAAAGTCAGGTAGACATACATTCCAAATTAATCCCCAATCATTGAACAGTGTAGTCAGATTCAGTTATTTATTGAAATTGGATAAAAAAGTTTTTCTGTCTAAGGAAACCCACAGCAGATTGCATCCGGTCAGAAACTTGCTGCAGCATTCGCTCTTCCTCCGGATGTGCATGTAGAGACAGTGAGACCATCACTGGCGTTGAACTTTCGCAGCAATCCCTCATACTGAGCATATGCATGTAGCGACAGTGGAGAGGAAAACACTCCCTTTTAACAGGAAGAAACCTCCAGCAGAACCAGGCTCAGTGTGAGCGGCCATCTGCCACGACCGACTGGGGGTTAGAGAGAACAGAGCAGAGACACAAAGAGAACACAAGAAGACGCACTGATTCAGGAGTACTTTCTATGGGAAGGAAAAAGTAAATGTTAAGTGGATGTAAGCTCCTTTAGTCGTTCACCTAGCGAAGAAAGAACTGATAAACTCTGAGCCAGTTTTCAAGGTTAGAATCTGAAAGAGAGCACAATAAATTAAAAGTTACAGTAAAAAGCTCAGTCAATCGCCATGGCTTATGGAGGAAAGAGAAAGGGTTAAAACTGAAAGACAGGGCCCTGTGGATCATCGGTAGAGGGTGAGCATTAAAGTTGTTAGCCAGCAGAAAGCTCCTCGGGACAGATGCCCCCCTCTCCAGAAAGGTGTTACAGGTAGACACAGAGTACAGGCAAGGTGTAGCCTTCTAGGAAGAGAAAAGAAAGAGGAACAAAGTTTAAAGCTGAAAATAACAGCAAATAACACAAAATTGGAGAAGTAGTGTGAGAATGTAGGGAAGAGGTGGAAATGTGGTCATTATGCTCCTCCAGCCAGCCTAAGACATATAGCAGCATAACTACAGAGATAGCTCAGGATAACCTAAGCCCACTCTAACTATAAGCTTTATCAAAAAGGAAAGTTTTAAGCCTAGCCTTAAAAGTAGACAGTTTGTCCATCTAGAGCCCACTGATGGCCATTGTTATACTAAAAACCACAACAATTGGGATACCTCTCTCTGTCAGATTGACCATAACCATTGGATTATTAAAGTAAAATATTTTCTTGTTTCTATTCATCCTGAGATTGACAGAAATTCTGTTCTGTATGCACTCTCTGGATATTAGCCTCAACATGCTGCTCCAACACCTCATAATGAGGGTAAGGAAAGATACTATAATGTCCTGACAACACATCGCCTAAAACACAGATCATTTGTTTTCGAAAGATGCAGTTAAGACCAGCATTATTGGTCTGGCAGATTTTTTTTAAACTTATTTTTAATTCAACAAGGTTGTTTCTAATAGAAAATGAGACAGGTATCATTCAAAATAAATAACACAATGCAAAAAAAGTATCAATTAAAAAATACATCTATTTTTTTCACATTTTAATGCACAATGGCATTTTAAAAATCATTTATACCCTTCCCAATAATCATGACAGCAGTCAAACCCTTCTCATATTTGCTGACAAGCTTTTGGCATGTTTCCACTGGGATTTTGACAATAGATCTTTGCATTGAGCTCCAAGTCTTTCCTTAAGAAGAAACATGTGGGTAAAATTAAAAGATTAGTTAAAACCTAAATAGGCCAGCTGTATGAATAGTTTTCCTTTTAAATGTATATCTGACTCAACAAATACTTCAGTAAGGCCACGTCTTGCTCCTACTAAGGTTTATATCTAGCAAAGCTTGCTGATGTGCACGGTCAACTTGGTCATGTCTACCCTGTTTATTGATAATTTTGCTTGAATTAATTCCGTTCCAGGTAAATCGTGTGCTGACAAAACTTACTTTTGCACATCAGAAAAAATAATGACTTGTTTCAGCTGGGCTCTTAATAGCTATATGTCCAACACTGAGAGCAATGCAAGTATCTGAGCTCAGCAGCAATAGCAATACACATGACACAGAAAGACAGGGAGGTACTTTAGCCGTCTGTCTCTCAATGTGACAGTAATTTTAAAGGTTTGATTGTATTTAGATTCAGAAGAAATAATGTGACCAAACTAATACAGTTTTGCAAGCTGCCCACAAGGAAATAGTCTGACCTGCATGTCTCGTTTGGGGTGCTGCTGTCTTAATCATAGACATTAAATAAGCAATAGCTATCAGGAGTAAAGTTTTGCAACAGAATCACTTTGCAAATATTTTCCCACTCCACCTTACAAAGGTTCTCATAATTTATCATTTTATGAGAGCATCTCTTGTCAACAGCCCTCTTTTAACGAGAAAAGAAAATGAGAGATTACGGTAAAAATGTGGAAGGGGACTCTGATGAACTTATAGTTCAGTAAATGTAAAATCAGCTGGGGTTTATTTTAAAGCAGCCCCTCTATTTTGATAGTAATTTCTGCTGCTTATTTCATAATGTTAGTTTTGGACTTGGATTTGTGAGAGTGCAGAGCAGCATGAGATTAGCCCATCTGCACAATGTAAACACAGAGCCATTCAGGCAAGACAATGAGTCCATGGATGAGATATTGTTAGCGCTATCTTGCTGAAGTGAAATCCATGCCAGCCACAGGATTCAGGCATACTAACACTGCAGCCTGGTAAATCAGAGAGGCAGCTGATGCGGGGAAAGTCGGTGCTCTCCACAACAATGATTGAGCATAATTGAATCGTGTGCTCACAGTCTAGCCTCAGCCACATCAAAAGATGGTGCACCTTCCATGCTTACAGAGTGCCTAATGAGTAAATGGAAAGAGTGTTGTCCATTTAAAGAGAAGCCCTGATTTTTCTCACAGATTTTGGGGTCTGCAATGCTGCTTTTTAGTTGGTCCTGTGGAAAGTCAGCCACCAAAGGACTCCAAGGGTCTGTACAGTGTTGAGCTTTTTTTTTCTCCTTGGTTCTGATGTAACATCCAAGTTTTATTTTTCTCAATTTTCTTTCATTCACGGTTCCACTTGTTTTGCTTTCCCTTAATGAGACGTCAAAGACCAACAGGCTACAGGAATGATTTTGTCTTGTGTAAACTTTTTGGACTGGAGCAACTTGTGTGTGTTTTTTAATGTTGGAAGAAACATTAATTACTCAGTTGTCGCAGGTCAGAATGGAGCACTTCGAGTATGATGGAATACAAAGTTTTTTATTTGGACTATTCAGGTCAAACATTAAATATGAAGAGGTGGCACAAACTATCAGACAGGTTATCCTTGGCAAATAAAACCATCAGTTGAATGTTAATTACCTGTAAAATCTGCAGACTACAACCCTGTAGCCTTAATCTATTCTGGATACAACAAAGTTAGGTTATTGTTTATAAATGTAGCAGAAAATATGTAAAATTCTCCTTGGACTGCGTAATATAAGATGAGAGAACGGCCCTAAAAAAATCTCTTCATTTCCTCCTTTCTTCCTCTCACACTTGAGTAACTTTGAAGTTTGACTTCATCTTGCTGACACAACATCCTTTACAGACAGGAAAGTTTATTTCCCACATCTCACAAGTTTCATGTCTGAGTTGCATTTTATGATTTAACATTTTCTTGTAACATTTTCTTAACTGATTTGTATTGTTGGGTAATAGGAACATGCATTTATGAAAATAACTTGTACTAGTAATTACTTAAAACTACAATTTAAAATTCAACCTTGCCTTCAAAATACATTTATGCACAATGTGCACAAGCACACTTACTGTTTTTGTGTTTGAACAAAAAAAGACAACGTGAATGGCAGTCACAGATTTCACAATTTGTCTTAATGTTGTCTTTTATTAAAATAATGCTATATGGTAATTCACAACATAGATAAATAACAAACAAATGTTTTTGAAGTTGCTGAAAAATCATGTGCTGACTTAAACATTAACATTAATTTATCATATTCATTGTAACAAAAAGATAATCTTAGCAACCCTTGGGTACTTTTTCATGTTTTTGCTTAAAACAAACGTGCATGTCCACACGGATGCAGACTGGAGCATCCTGCCATTGAAAATAAAAACTCTGGGTGGGCAATTCACAAAGCAATGTAGTTTGCTGTCTTTTCATATCAAATGTTTTGTGCTGTTTCATTGGTGCACCACATTTGAGATGCAGATAGCACAAAATTTACACAGACATAAACATGCCTTTTGGGATCAAAATATATGAGCAATGTGCATGATTTTAAATCTAAAAGTTTAAAAATGTAATGGTTTCTTGAACTTTTCATTGAGGTCTTTAGGGTTTAAAGATTGCTGCATAATCTTTAAGGGGATCTGAAAATTAGACTTTCAATATCAGATTTGTTCAAACTTGTTTTTTAAACTTTTTCTATTTTGTACAGTGTTACTGTACAAAACTAAAACAGTCCAACTTTCTTGAAAAAAAATAAATGTCCCCCTAAAGAAAACAGCACTGCCCACTTAAAATCAACAATGATATTAATACTATATATAGCACAGGTCAGATAAAGAGGATTCAATAGAAAGTGTTACTTCAAACAAATCTAACTACACTTTGTATAGCAAACACATTCCACACATTTTTTCAGCTGTTTTTTTTATCTCTATAAGACCTCAAGTAGTTCTGTTTGTTTTTGAAGATGAGTCATATTTTCACTGTGCTCCTGCAATGAAAGTGAGTTGCTGTTTTCTGCTCTGGCAGTAATTTGCTTTCACTTCTTCTGTCAGGTACACATGAGCTCATTTTAGTTGCCTGAACAGGAAAATGTTTACATATAAAGAAAAACTGAATGTATCCATTGTGACATGTGCAGACAGCTCCCCCACAATGAGAGGACTCTCACTCAAGTCAATTTGTGACTATAAACTTAACTTGATGTTTATTCATTCAATAAAATAGGATATCACAGCATTTGTTGAAAAATTCATACAATTTTTAAGCATGATGTGAATGGCCTGCTTTTTTAAACCAATCTGATTCCTTGATACAATTCAATGCACAAAGGATCTCTACAGGGTGTCAGCACTTTTTTGTGTGATAAGGAGTTTTTTAAACTTTTCCAAATAAGCTCAACATGCACAAATATGATCCTTTCCTAGTGGGATGTGTTCGGAAGACTTCTAAAGGGAGTTGTCCAGGAAGCATCCTGATCAGATCTCTAAACCTCCTCAGCTGATTCAGTAAGCTGGAAAGGAGCAGTGCGCCTATAGAACAAGAGTTAAATTCAACTTAAAACTTAATGGAACAGCCATCCTTATTCCAATAGAAAAAGCAGCATATCAACTTACCGACTTACGAAGAGATGGCTCTGATCCTTGCCATTTGATACTTTGATGCAAACGACTCCAGATGACACTGATGGCAATGGCTTGAGGATGCCACCTGGACCACATAAAAAAACATTGATATGATGCTGATGTTCACAAACAACAAAACACCCTCCATCCTTATGCTGTTAGATCCTTTCCATGAACATCACAAATAGGACTGGTGACAGGGGCAGCCCTGGCAGAGCCCATCCTAAGAACACGCTCGACTTTGTGGTAAGAATGCTGAGATAGCTTTTGGTTATTCTGGGAGAATGTAGCTCTGAAAAGTAACCTCAGCACGCCCGACTCAGTGGTCACGATCATTAACCTTTTACAGATCAACCAAACACATGTAGACTAAATAGTCAACATCAGAAATTTTGCAAGTAGAATATATATATATATATATATATATATATATATATATATATATATATATATATGTGGCTACTTGGGCACGGACCAAAGGTTCTTGAAGTGGAGGTTATGTATGAATAAGTATATGCTCTCTTGCTGATCTACTAAATGTATCCACTTACAAACAAAAACAGAGTCTATACATTTTATGAAAGATTTATTATTTTAATCCAGATAAATGCAATATCACTGAATATTTCAATTAAAGGAAGGAAAATGTTGACTCTGACCCAAAGAACAAAATTTCATCTTTCAAGCACAGAGGTGAAAACATTATGCTTTGGGGCAGTTTTTCTTCTTGGGGTGCAGGCCAACTTCACCACATGTTTGGTGCCAGTAAACAAGGTCAGTTAAATCTCAGATGAGAAAACTAAAGAAAGATCATGAGCAAGTCTTCCAGCATGAAAATAATTCAAGATACACTGCTAAGACAACAATGGAGTTGCTAAAGGAGCATCGCATTAAAGTAATGGTCTGACCGAGGCAGTCTCCAGACCTCAGCCATATAGAAAATCTGTAGAGGCAGCTTCAGTTTTAAGTTGCCAAGCAGTCGAGAGCGTCTACATCTAGACTGTATGGCAACCCTGTGAAAACCTGGTGACAAGCTTTGCAAAAGCAAACATAGGATTCTCCACCAACTCTTGCCTTCATATAGGATCATATACTTATTTCACTCAATTGCACTTAAAGCAATTTTTACCTCTTATGTTATGGATTTTTCTAAACTTTTCAGTGATATTTTGTTTTCTCATTAAATTGAAACAACTATAGAATTTAGAGACTGCAGTTGTACGTTTATGTGGGCAAAAAGGTAATAAGGAGCTTTAATAGGTTGTGGAGAAAGTTTATTTACCTTGCACAATTACAGTAATGTCTTCTGCTTAAGTTCTGCTGTCTAAAATTGTTTTCTTTTTTACAACCTTTAGTGTCTTTTGTTTAATCACAGTACATGCCGGTCAAATGATCTGATGATTGGAAAAGCGTCTCTGCCAACCCACGCAAAACACTAGGTGTGTACACTTGAGATCTGTTTCACACTATCCGTGAACCCCAGATCCACAAACATAGAAATAGTAATGTGATCTGTCATCCTTTCCCTTGTAGGCAGATTTATGCACATAAATCATTTACTTTGCTACGTTTTGGCGGATTTATACCAATAATAGAGTATTTCTCCCATGCCCACCCTGTTTCCTCGATGCAGTCCATGGGAAAAACCTTCACAGGTCTTAACTTATGGTCAAATCAGGTTTCCAGTTGCAAGTTTGCCTTTTGTTAACCTCAAACCTGAACCCAATCATGTGTTTCAGTGGAGTTTCCTACCCAATCTAATCTTTGAAAGCTTTAAAAAAGATGCAGAACAGAGTGTTATAATGTTTTGGAACATGTACACATGAACCCTGTATCCTCTTTGATCATGTTGATTTTACAGGGAGGGTCGACTGGTAAAACATGGAGACTGCCTGTACAATATTATTGCTACTGTCACAACTAATAGATCTTGATTGTGTGTAATTTGCAGCTGTGAAGTTCATTTTGTTTTGTCTATTGTAGCTTTGGTAATGGGTATGTATACATATGAAATAGGGAGTATGTAATGGAGATAAAGGGCCTATACTTTGGCAACCAAGTTCACTGGGTATTATGCAAGGTGAGCAAAAAACACTGTATTATGTATTGACATTTATTAAGAGCTTGAGTGTGAAAGTGAGTGTGTACACTTGAGTGTGAAAGTATCTGTAGTCTTTTTTTCTCTTATATTGACAGTCCGTCTGTTTTCCTTACCTTTGCTTTTCATCCACTTAGTCATTTTTTGTGTTTTATTGAAATTCTATTCATCTTGTCCTCTGATGTCCTGCATTTAGATCCTCTCAACTACCATTGATCATTTCATCTCATTACCCTTCCACCTGATTGTTTCATTGCAACGTTTTGGTTTAACACCTTCTGTTTTGCCGTAGGTATTTCATGTTATTGCCAACAGATCACAAAATAAAAAAATAAATAGACTGTGGAGATGGTGGTGGACTTTCGGAAAACACCACCTCCATACACCCCCCTCACCATCCTCAACAACACCGTGTCGGCTGTGGATCACTTCAGGTTCTTAGGAACCACCATCTCTGAGGACCTGAGATGGTCTTCACACATAGACACTGTTCGGAAGAAGGCCCAGCAGAGACTGTACTTCCTGAGGCAACTTAAGAAGTACAACCTTCCACAGGAGCTGCTGGTCATCTTCTACACTGCCATCATTCAGTCTGTCCTGTCTTCATCCATCTCAGTGTGGTTTGGTTCATCCACAAAACAGGACAGGTCCAGACTGCAACGAATAATCAGGACTGCAGAGAGAATCATCAGGGCTGACCTTCCCTCCATCCAGGACTTATACAGGTCTAGGGTCAGGAAAAGAGCTGCTAAAATCTCTGCAGACCCCACACACCCTGCACATAAACTGTTTAGAGTTCTGCCTTCAGGCCGACGCTACAGAGCGCTGTTCACTAAAACCAGCCGCCACAGAGACAGTTTCTTCCCTCAGGCTGTTTCTCTGTTGAACATTCAATAAAATACAAAACAACAGCAGACAGATGTTGCAAATGCACCTTTTTATTTATATATGTGTATATTGTACATTGTAAATATGTATATTCTTTAGTGCAAAAACAAAAACCAAAGAGCAAAGTGTACCGGAGTCAAATTCCTTGTTTGTATGTACAAACTTGGCAATAAAGCTGATTCTGATTCTGATTCTGAAATAACACAATCTACAGTGTATTTGATTTGAGTGATGTTTGATGCAGATCAGATATTAACTAGTAAGAACAGTTAAACAGATAAATGCTGGTAACTGACATTTTTTAAAAAGTAGGACAATATATCTGAAATTTCTTCAGACACAGAGTGAAGCTGCTGCTTCACCAGGCCCAGTCTAGTTAACTGGTACAGTCAGTCATTTTCTACCACTTATTCCATAGTGGGTCGCGGGGGAGCTGGTGCCTATCTCCAGCAGTCTATGGGCGAGAGGCGGGGTACACCCTGGACAGGTCGCCAGGCCATCGCAGGGCAACACACAAACAACCATGCACACACCTAAGGGCAATTTAGAGTGACCAATTAACCTAACAGGCATGTCTTTGGACTGTGGGAGGAAGCCGGAGTACCCGGTGAGAACCCACACATGCACGGGGAGAACATGCAAACTCCATGCAGAAAGACCCCCGGTCGGGAATCGAACCCAGGACCTTCTTGCTGCATGGCAACAGTGCTACCAACTGCGCCACCGTGCAGCCCTTTAACTGGTACATATAGGTTCAATACCCAATGAAAGTGAAAAATTCTAATTATAAGGTAAGAATAAAAAACAAAAAATATTGAAGTCAAATGAGATAAAAATAATAAACCTATACTGAAATGAAACTGAACTCAAATAACACTAGGAAATTCCACTTCAAAATACCTCTAAAATAATCTTTTAGGCTCTACCTTTGTTAAACAGTTCTGTATTAGATTGCTGCTTTTGTAAAACCTTTTGGAATCACTTTAAGCACCTGAGTCAGAGAAAGTTCAAAACTGTAAATGTTCCTTTTTTGAATATTCTAAGAACAGACAATGTTAGAAGCCATATAAAACGCACATTTGGTACTTTTTATGACAAGCCCATGGAGTCCAGTGATATGTTTGGATAGCTGATGGTGAAACATGGGTGTCAATGAAATCATTGGCATTAGGCAGGAGTAAGAGTAAATTCCAAGGCACCAGGAGTCCCTGCCGACTGATAAAGGGAGGCTGCAGATGTTTGTTTTATAAATCTAATAAGTAATAAACCAAATGGAACATCATTTAGTATAGAAGTTTTCCTAAGTTCATTGCAGTTTATAATGGTACTAAATGGATATGGAAAACTGATTTCCTAAGAAGGCCCTGAATAGCTGTGCTGTCAGAGCTGCAGAAGTTAATGAATGAGAAGGCACAGGACTTCTTAAACTATCGAATCAGGAATATCACATAGATTACCAGTTTTTTATAATGAAAATGTTCTTACAGGTGACACACTAATGATACACTGAGTTTAAAGCTGCAGCATAAGAAAGACTTTCCCTTCGAAGGACCCAGTCTATGTGGGCTGGGTCTTTCGTCGACCGCTAAAACCACAAAGGCCGGAAGTAAGCAGCTGCGAATTGGGACGGTCTAGCCTCTCTCTCCAAGTTTAGCTTGCCTCACCGCCGGGAAGGCTGGCGAGGCAAACCGGCAGTTACTACGGGAGGAGACGACCCGCAATGAATCATGGGAAATGATGGACCGTGAAGGATACTCACGACCCATCCTTCAAATCAGGCAAAAGAAGGACACATTTGAAGGATTCATGAATTGGGACAGCCTTTGTCGCCGTGCTGTGACGTAATCGGCTTACGAATACGGCATTCGAAGGATCCAGCCCCTGATTTGGGACATACTCAATCAGGGGATTAGAAGCAGCTGTGTGGGAAAGCCAACAGGCAGACTGAGGGAAGGTAAATAAAACAAAGGAAGCTGAACTAGAAACTACAAACCAAATGGGAAAAGACTAACACTAGTTTAAGGCTACGTTCACACTGCTGGTCTTAATTCTCAATTCAGATTTTTTGCTGAAATCCATTTTTTTTTCTGTGTGGTCATTCAAACTACTAAATAAATGCAACCGCAATCAGACTTCAGTCTGAGTGGTTCACAACCCCAAACTGACATGCATGCGCAGAAGAAGAATGTAGACATAACACAGCAGCACACTGTTTACGGAAGTAATACTGTGAAATGTGTCTTGAAAGTTCAGACTGCAGATGCTTTGACAACTATCAGATACGTATCTAATTTAGTACCACATATAGAAGTGACACAATAAGTATTTATTTAGAGATGAAAAGATCAGAATGGTACCTTTCCGATTGCCATGAAAAAGTCTGATATGGGTTGCATATGGGCAAAAAAGTTTGATTTGGGCCACATATGCCTGCAGTGTGAACGTAGCCTAAAACAAAATACATCCAAATCCACAAAAACAGAACACAATAATAAACTAAGAAACAAAACACAATAGAAAATGAACGAATATGGCAAGACATTTCTATGAATAACAAACAAAGAGAAATGAGCTTTATATGGGAAGACAACTAAGACAATAATAAGGAGCTGAGATATCTTCAAACCAAACCCAAATACACATGTTTGGGTTTTGGGTTTTATTTGTGTTTGTGTTTCATTAAGCCCAAATTCCTGTATTAAAAGTGTTTTTTTTTCTTTTGGTCTGATGTAATAGTCTAACTTTCAATGTCATGTTTGCATTAGCTGTAAGTGGAAAATAATCATAATTAGCAGAAAGAAAGGCCTGACATCTGTCTTTGTGGAATTAATCTATATACTGTGTTTCACTTAGTGAATTGATTTGCTGAAATAAAGTAACACTTCAATAATATTCTAATTTATTGAATGGGCATGGACATACACGAGGTGGTGCTTTTTTGTTAAAGCCATCAGCCCACCCCAAACTTCGCTCTGAGACATTTTTGCTAGTCCGCTGCCACATGTAGGACATAAAAAAGGCATAAAAAGACTAATACAACAGTTTTTTTTATTTCAAACGATGTAGTTCGACTAATAATAATTCATCTGTCAATATGTTATTTAACACCTATTTTGAAATCTAGCTCAGTTCTTTTTATGGTAGCATGGGGGGACTAAAGCAGGAATTAAAGAACATTAAAAATGACTGATCTACTGCATAAGCATCACACAGAGATCACAGGATGTTAATCAGGAAATGGATTTACACTTTATGACTGTTGATACTTAAACATGAACAAACTGCTTGACTGGAGTGTTTTAAAATCAGGACTTTGTGTTATAAACAAGACTTTTCTTTGCAACATTAAGGACAATACTAACCAGATTAAATGCCATCCAGACGTTTTTAGTAGAATCAATCAACTGGGCAAAGAAAATGGCATTATGCTTGCAGGACATTGCTCACATATCCAGAGCCCGGTCCCCTACAGCACAACGGATTAGACACTGCAGTGTTCTTCCAAAGAAAGAAGCCATCACCAAAGTGGTTAGAGAGATATTTTGGGTCGGTCAGTCAATGACATCATTGCAGAGAACAGCATCGTTAGCAAACTGAGGCGGGGCAATTAGTTGGTGCAATTAACCTTTAAAAGGCTGCTTCTGTGAAATGAGTAAGAATGAATAATAGTCAAGCCCCTATATAAATCTAAGACCCTGCCATCCAGAGATACTCCCGAGAGACTGCTGAGGAAAATGACTCCAAGGGCACCATTCAGAAGTTTGGTGAGTCATGAATGAGAGCGACTGCTAACTCACACTTTGGCATAAAAGATAGATCTGGTAGGTTTTAAAAATGGCTTTGATTTTTACAAGGAAATGGCATACTAGTAAACGATGCCCTTTCTTCATCTCTCTTCATTATCTTCAGTGACAGTATTGTTTTTTCTTGCTCACAACTATAATTGTCCAGACATGCTGAAAATGAGTAAAATAGCATCTTCCTATTGGATGGAGTTAATTGCCAGTCTTAAAGCAATTAATGGACCTTTATTTACCCACAAAGATTAGTTTGATGGGAAGACATTACACCCTGGCCAAAGGCTTAGAGAAAATCTCCACCTCTTCCTTTGAGGGAAAGGTACAAAAAGTATCAGTACACCACCCTGCAAAAGCAACAAGCTTTAGATAAGCAAACAAGAGCATGCTCACTCCCACGATGCCCTGCATTGACAACTGCAATGCTGGGATGTCGTCAGAGGGATGCCTGAGAAGGCTTATGGGATGAACAGGGGTGGTGTGTTTAGGTTTGATAAGCGTCAGTGTGAATTTGAGGTCACTGTTTCCTGTGTAAAGCTCCGACTACAAAACCTCTGGTGCCAGTCACATGCAAAAGAAGGATGCATTTAAGTAATGCAATGTTGAGGCTTGGACCTGCTGGAAAAGGCTAGGAAACAGCTTGGATTTTTAGACCTAAATTTCACTTGCAGTTAGTTACCAAGAAATGTGGCAAGCTTTTGTAAGCATTAACAGAAGTGTTCTGTTTCAAAAAAAAATTCCAAAAATGAGGCAGAGTGCAAAGGCCTATGAAAATGTAAATGTTCATTAACGTCGTATTCCCCCCAGTCACACAATGAACACCTTACAGCCTGAGTAGTCGGCTGCTCTACTGAGAAACAAAATAAGCATATTTCCACAATCACACCCTGCGTTTATTTTTGTTTGTATACAAATAAAGAAAGAAAAAGAAAAAATCTGTATTCACACATACATGTAGGGCCTACCTACATAATTCTCGTTCATTTTTAAATAATTTTTATTTCCTCTAAAGTTTATATCTTAAAATTCATTGCTGGTACGCTGTCAGCACTGGGTATCAAAGTCAAATTCCATGTTTGCGCACACAAACTTGGCCAATAAAGCTTATACTGATTCTAATCAATTACTTTTTGGGGGGGGACTAAATATGCTGAAAGACTCATGATATTTTAAGGTTTTATGGAACCGATCCCCGGTATGGCCTGCACAGTGTGTACTGTTCGATGCACTAATTCGTTGTAGGAGGAAGGTCCTGGATTCCATTTCTGACCTGATTCTCCCAGTGCATTTGTGGACTTTGTCTGGGTATTCTGACCTTCTGCCACTGTAACATTACTGTAGCCAAAGGGAACCCATTCAAGCATTGGGGGAACATGCACACCTCATGCAGAAATGGTCTTCTCTACTGCCAGGCAACAGAGCTAGGAAATGTGCCACTAAGCAGTCCCAGTTTTATGTAGAGCTCTGAAAATTGGTACGCAATTAGAACTTCACAAGTTGAGGAAAAAGTCTGCCCTAAACCTGAGAGGAAGTCTGCTTTTTTGGATCAAATTCATCATTTTGAAGTTTTGCATATATAGTATTTTAATGGACTCTTCTGAGGAACCTTGACACAATGTCCTCAAGCTTGTGTAGTATGCTCATAAGGCAGCAAAAATTCAAACCCAGAAGCCTGAGCTTTCTTTAAAGGATGAAATCTTGCCCAGATCTCAAACTTGGACTTCTCACCACTGAACACAAAACTGCCATAATTTGGGCAAAAAAAATGCTTAGCATCATCAAAGTGTTGTTATTAATGTTTGTCTGGTCGCCAACAAAACAACATGGATGTCACTTTAGGGCCACCCTCTGACAACAGGTTTTACTGATCGAAATCCCATTTTGACCCTTTTAACCATATCGACTTCAAATTGCATCAGACAACAAATAAGAAGTCCTTAGTGACTACTTTTTATATTTTCTGCTAATCTGAAGCATACTTACAGTAAATGTATCTTTGTTTACACTTTTCCAGATGACTAGTTGTTGTCCTTAATAGAGCAAGTGCACCCCAAACACATTGCTGTGTGAGGGGAAAAAAACAAGATTGTAATTGCTGGCACGGATTGTTTTTACATGCATTTGCGTTCACACTGCCATACTCTTGTACCCATTTGTTGCATAAGCAGGCCGTAGAAAGTGTCTATTTTCAATATGACAAAATGCAAATGATCCATGCTGAGGAGCTTCCATTTAACAGGTGACTTTCCATTGCACCTTTAGAAAGGTTCTCATAAAGCAGTACTAAATATGGAGCTGCACTAAAGTTTTATGATGTGTTGACTAAAAACTGGAGCATGTCCCCAAGTTTCATGCTAGATTGTATTTTATCATGTACGGGCACTAACAGCAAGTGTAAATTTAAGACTTGTGGAAATCACTCCAAGTTCTGAGTGTGGTTTAATAACTTTTGGAAGGTGCAGACTGCATTCTTTGGAAAGTGCACATGAGGCAGTTATGGACTGAAACATCTTTGTGCCTCCAGGAGATGATGTTCAAATTAATAGAAACGATAAATATCATTTAATGGGGCTTCTCACACAGCACAAATTATGTATGCTGCTTTATTTGTTGGTAATTACTCAGTTCAAGCCATCACTACATAAATTGAAACTGTGAAATTTTCTATTCTGACATTTTTTAAATGGTTCTGCCATTTCATTATCATCTAAATGCATTTGGGGTCATGTACTACGTGAGTGCATTAATGGCTGTGTGTGTGCTTGAGTGGTTTTGAGCTTTCCTTTCTCTAATCAATCTTAAGAACTTCTAATCAAACCTGTGTACAAAATTGCCGGTTCTGCCAAAAGAGATGCAGGATAATGCACGTAGTATAATCTTATCAAAAACAACTCTGAAATACCCTAATCTCCTCTGCAGTGTTAAAGCAACCTTTATCGACGTTATTAAAGTGGTTGCAGTTCCTGCCAGTAAGTATGATATCATGGCTAAACAGTGTATCCCCGCAAAAAGAACATTTAAGTAGGGGGATCACAATGGGGCTCAGAGGTTCCAAACACAGACCTGTAGATGCAAATTAAACCCAGTCTTTTGTTAAGGCATGCAAACATTGCAATTATAAATGATGTTATGAAATATTGATTTACCAAGTCAAAAAAAGTCAAAAGTCAAAATTTTAAGAGGAACATGGTACACCCATAAACATCCCTATAATATCACAAACTTTGTCCTGGACGGTGCAGATAAAGCAGTTTCTCACAATAATACACCTTTTTTGAGGGGAGCGTAGAAGTGGGGGGAGGTCACGTTTTGAACTCTTTCAAACAGATGTAAACCATTAAGGTGCTACTGGTACACTGATTACCCTGCAATACACACTCAATATCCCACACAAATGCACACACATTCACACACTCATGTTGATTCCTAAAAACAACATTATGAAACAATTTTGTTAGAAACAGTCCAGAAAACCACTGCTAACAAACTGGAGAGGAGGCTTTTTTAATCCTGACCCATTCAACTGAATAGTTCCACAGTTTCTACCACAGTATGAGTGTTGTTTGGCTAAAATAACTCCCACAAAGAGAAGGATAATACCTGATTCAACCTTACTCTGATTTTCTCCAGAGAAACTGACAGGCTCCTTCTAAAGGCTCCAAGTAAGGTTTCACCATCAGTTTCGGTGCTATTTGATCTGAAAATACATTTTCTGTGGTTTCACAGCTACCTCACATCAAGGGTCACTAGTTCAGGTCTTGGATGTGCAGGTCTTCCTGTGTTTTTTTTTTTTTTTTCCTGAATACTCCAGTCTTCATTTAAGTTTAGCTGTTGATTAAATTGTGGACGCATCCATCCATTGTCTATACCTGAATATCTGTGCAAGGTAGCGGGGAAGCTGGTGCCTGAATCTCCAATGATTTTTGGGGCGAGAGGCAGGGTGCACCCTGAACAGGCTGCTGGTCCATCACACGACAACACAGAGGCACACAGGACAAACAATCATGCACACACACATTTATACCTCAGGGCAATTCAAAGAGCCCAATTAACCTAAAACAATGTTTTTGGACTGTATGAGGAAGACAGAGTAACTGGAGATAATCCATGCATGCACAGGGAGAACATGCAAACTCTATGCACAAAACCCCAGATCAGGGCTGCAAGGCAGCAGTGCTACCAACCTGTGGTAGACAGCCATCCCGGACTGTATCATTGTCTTTTTAAAAGACCCAGTGAATCTTGCACAAACAGCCAAACAGGCATGTTTTTGACATTGAGTGTACCACTTGACCTTTTTCTCCTACCTTCTCAGGATCTTTTTAAAAAAGTCTAAAATGGAGTTTAGACGAAAATTTAACTTGGAAGATTCACCTCTACTTCCGGCTCCGTCTAACTACTCCACTACGTTCTCAGCTCCAACCAATCAGTTTTCTGGTCCGCATTCCTCTTCAGCCAATCATCCCTCAAGGCTTCGCTTTAAAAGACCTTCATAGGCAGAATCTCCTGCTCTTCAGCTCAGCTTTGACCCTCCTCCACCCCATCTCCACCTTTAGGATTCAAGCTCCCTTCGACTCCCTTATCTCCTCAGGCCTCCACTTCACCACCAGTATCAGGATCCTGGGGGGAAGACTTCTCTAATTCTAACCCTTAGATGTTCAAGCTCATGTCATTATCAGCATCCATGTCTTCCTTTTTTTAATTAATTAATTTATTTTTTTACCGTGTCCTGTCCGGCAGAGTAGCGCTCAGAATTGTTGTCTGAGTGCCAAGAAAAAGCCCAACAGATTTACTTTCACAAGTGGAGCATTACAGCTAACACTTTAATGCTCTGCTTGATGTTCATAAAAAGAAACTTTATTAGAAACTGCTTTGGGATTATTTCAGTTGTTACGGACATGGAGAGAGAAATGAAAAGGAAAAAAAAAGAAGCACGAAAGAGAGAAAGGGGCGGCAAAAAGGAAAAGGGGAGAGAAGGAGAATAGAATGGAGGAAAGAAAGAAGGATGAGAAGAGAATACAAGATAACACCCTGCCTGCTTCTACACCTGCAGAAATGTTCATATTACCAGCTTTTTTACCTAAAAGTGCACTGTACTTTTTAATGCAAGATGTATTTGGTGGTAAATGCGGCTCAATATAGTGCATTTGTGTATCTGTTAACACCTGAATCCAAACACCTGTGGGTCTTACTCATATTCATTTTTCTTATATTTTGAAGCTTTACTAACAACCTGGTTATAATCCATCGCCATAAAAACTTGTGATCTGTAGTGTGTTGCTTATTTTTATGTCAAGCCAAAGGGAACAGGGTCACCCATGTGGTAAGGAAAATGTAAGCACTTCAGGAAAATAGTCAGTGGAACTCCACATTTCTCTGAACTGGACTGGCCTGGTCTGATGATTTGGTCATTCTGGGAATTCAGTCACATCCCACCGTTATCCTCAGTAAATGAACTAACGTTAATTATTTTTCCCAAAATCAGAACACGATACAAGACAAATTGGTATAGCTAGTAAAACAGTTCTTCAGTAATGTGTTTATGAGGAAGTATACATTTGGGGGTTTACTTATAAGCAGAGTCATTCATGGTGAGTCCCATTACTAGCTTCATTGCTCTGAACAGCTGTGCCATTCACGGTGACGCAGGATGGCAATAGCTAAACAAATTGACAGAGGATTTTCTGGGAAATTGCATTATTGTCTGAATGACGCAGAACAATGTGAACTGCACACACTACTCTAATTAGCATCCAGAGGCAGATGGCAGATTCTTTTGTTTCACTTCTTTATCGATGCTGAAAATAAACAACAAAACTGTTGATGTATTTGTATCTAAAGGCATGTAAAAAATAAAATACATACTTTTGCTAGTAGCAGTGGCAGGCAAACCAGCTTGCTAAATAGTACAGTTGGAATACAGTTGGAAATCTCAATCATAGACTTACGGTAACAGGAAGAGACGAAGGACTCAGCTGGTGTGTTGCATTGAGTAGGTTATTTTTAAGTACTCCTGTGTCATTTCCATAAGATTTAATAAGAGTGAGCACAGTGAACAGTTAAGCATGATGGCACAGTAGGGTGCATTGACTTATTGTAATGCAGTTTGCATCTTATTTGTTCTGGCAAAAGGGATAAAAACAGATATTTGACATTTTAGGTATTTGATGTGGTTCCATGTAAGCACTTTTTAAAACTACAAATTTGTTTAATTCTAATTTAATTATTCTTAAAAAATCAGGATGACAGTGTGTGTTCTTAGTAGTACATTGCTACCAGTGATTGATGATGAAAGCACTCAGATCTGTGAGAGTGATTGCGGCAAAAGATGAAGAGAGTGGAAGAGGCGCATCGGGACAGAGGTAGCAAGAGTACACCAGTG
Organism: Crenichthys baileyi; assembly: GCA_036173005.1. Lineage (NCBI taxonomy): Eukaryota > Metazoa > Chordata > Actinopteri > Cyprinodontiformes > Goodeidae > Crenichthys > Crenichthys baileyi. The sequence continues at coordinate 72,449 of JAHHUM010002912.1, forward strand.
ACCCTTGGCTGAGCTCTCTCACAACTTGCACCAGCGGAAATGTGGAAGGGTGGGGGGCAGCTGTCTCAAAGAAAGCAGTAACACTGAAAAGAAGGAGAGAGAGAAAGGCAGCCAGAAACCGCAGGAAAATAGAGGCAAAGAAGAGGGTTTGAAATATCAAGAGTAAGGCAGAGTGAGCAAGAGTGATTAGAGGTTTGGGTTAACCAAAACACAACTTAATTAGTTGAGAACAGTCCACTCAAGGTCATCAACAAAAGGCTAAGGAGAGGTTTCTTTAGGCAAAACCACCAGAATTTAAATTTAATTCATACATCGATTCTGGTTTTTGTGCATTTCAGTGGTGCTTTTGACTTTTCAAGAATAGCTCCAGGAAAGTATTTTCCTCGAGAACGCATACTCTCTATTTTCTCTAACTGGCAAACTGAATTTATTTTACTTCATCATACTACCTTTTTTTTTTAAGTGAGCCCAATGCACAACTTGTTTCAAATATTTTGAAATGTTGCCCTCACCCTGAGCAATCATTAGCAGAACTCTTAAGAGAAATTCCTTTTGATTCTTCACACTGAAGTTTAGAGAATTATTCACTGCAAAAAAGACATTAGAGACCACAGAATACTTTATTTTTTATTATTTTCAATGTGTATCCATACCTTAAGCCTTTTTAAACAACTGCTACTGAAACATTAATGAACTAGTTCACTATGTTTGCTTTTAAAACATATTCCTCATTAGAAAATTTGGCCATAATCTTAAGGAACACGCTTTAACAAAGTTACTTGTAATTTCTGATGAGAAAATTCTGACTAAACACAGCTTGCTGGACAAAACACACATTTATTATTTATATGTAATAATTTAAATGTCATGCAGGCTGGCAAAATACACAATTGGTGTCTGTTTGCATACATTTTTGTAGAATGAGCAGATGTATTAAATTGATCTTTAAAAATAGATTTTCCATTAGTATCAGCTTGGTCAGTTACTCCTGTATTCAAATTAAACCTTTATGTTTACCCAGTGCATCAGAAGTTCCCAATTTGATTTTCTTTCAAGGGTTAAAAACTAACTTATTCTAACAGGTTCATTTGTACAAGATCAAAGACTCCCATGACTGAAAAGAAAGGAAGCAAGAAACAATGGAAAAAAGCTTTGGAATCAGTGATCGATGAGCTGGCTTTATTTGACTTCAGAGACTTTGAGAGTCACTCAGGCTTGGTTTTGACAGTTTCTTTGCTCTTTCAGTGGTGGAGGCAAAACACGTGATGTGCCTCAAGCCTACCCCTGCTGTTGCAAACAAAGCATAAAAACAATACAACTTTGTGTCCGTCTGGAGCGACACCTCATTTGCTATTTTTTCCTATTCGCCACATTTTACGCCTTTTTCAAGTCTTTTGGAATTCCGTTTTATTGGTTGGCTTGTTTTGTACCAACTACCCAATCATCGTCGAGTAAGAGAATCCAGGATTCTTTCCCCCTCTTTCTTTTGTCAGGATGTGCGTGCTGGGAATGTCTATGGCTTCTCATATCAGAGGTCATGTAAATTCAGCTTTTCAACCAAGCGGTTTTGGTGTTTTTCTTTGTTCTGTTTCTAATAAATGAAGCACATTGTGACTTAACCAGGCAGCAAATAATTTGAACAACGGAGCTAAAGTAGATTTTGTGAGTGAAAGTTACGTATGTCTCTGGGCATAAAAAAGGTTGCAATCTATCACTCACATTCACTAAAAGCAAAAGACCAGGCCATCTACCACTAGCAAAAAAGTAGATAACCGTGTGTTTCTCTACTTTAATCCACTTAGATACTGTTTGAATGGGTTCACTAATTGCACTATGCATGCAACTGATTTAATGAAATACAAACTGACATATGGACAAATAAATTATTTAACATTGCATCAAACAACATTTTTATGCTCTAAATAGACGTTACGTTTTGAACATTGGGGCTGTGGGAAACCTCCACTGTTCCAAATTGAAATTACAGCTCAACTTGATTGTTTTACTTAAAAGATTAAATCCAGAGTTTTTTTAGGATAAGGTTCTGGTAAAATTTAGATACCAATATAGCATGATTATTTTATCTAATTCCTGGCTAGTCTGAACAAGGGCCAAGATCAAAGTGAACGTGCACTGTTTCAAAAATGACATTTTGTTTCATGTGTATGCTATTTTATTACCAATATAATCATTGTCAAATATGTAATAAGCACTTGCTGTATGTGAATAGAAGCCCTATTGTTTACACAGGAAATAGAGGTAGGAGGTCATGTGCCACTAATGCCTGTTCATTGGGAAACACTCTGAACATGTAAAGCACTTTTTTATTATTTAACCACCTGAATGAAATACAAAGTGGTTTCAAAACATAAAAATATTATGATTGTTTAAGTAAATGCTATAGTTTTATTTTTAGACTTTTCTAACAGACAGCTCTTCACATGTTCTATTCTTGTTTTACACAGAAATAGCATTCAGGAAAACAGTTTGCATAACAAGCTATTACAAGATATTTTGAGCTAAAGTTATGTAGCATGGTAGAGTTATGTAGCCTCCAGGACCCACTAATCTGGATTTATACAAAAAGACACTATGGGGATCTCCTGCAGTTAAGACATTACCTGCTTATAACTCTCCAAGAACGCTTTTCCATCGAATGTTAATTTTAGGGATAAAAAATTGTTTTCTTTTCACACACCTAATGAATGCCAGAGCTAACAGAAAAAGTCCAAAAGTTGAACCCTTTGTATGTAGAGTAACATTTGAGGAAAAATTCACTAAAATAAAAACACTTTTTTTATATTAGAATCGAATATATTGCATTTTGCAGCTAATGCAGAAGCTTGGAGAATGTCTTTGTGAGAACAAATGAGTTCAATTAGAAGCTTGTAAAGGTCTCCTGTTTTATTTAGAGGATGTGTTTCCTCTTTTTACATGGGGTGACTCACCTAATTTTACAACCACCATTCAGGATCCTAAGGATTTTATTAGTCTAGAAAGGTAAATCCAGCTGAATCATCAGTTACAAGCGATGAAGTGTAAACAATATGGGTAGTCTTTTTCCTGTGTTAATAAAGTCATATGATGCAGTTGAACAGATTAGTTTAACACTTTTGAGTGCCTTTATCAAACTAAAAGGCAAAATACTTATTTCCTAACCCCACTGGCTGCTGAGCTGCATAATCTCCAGCAATAAATCTGTAACTCAATGTTTTCTGAACCCAAAAGCATAGCTCCCCCTGAATTAATTTATTGTAGCTAATTACTGCAACTTAACCACAACTTCAGAACAAAGGCAACAATGCAGGCCGCTAAGCACTGTGGCACAAACAGTGTATGCATGTCAAAGATCACAGATTTAGTGCTGCTTGTTTCATGCTTAGTCACATCCAAAAACCAGTATGTTTAATAAAAAGGCATCGCTGGCCTGCTCATGAATTCCCCCCACCCCCACCTTCGAGACTGAAGCAAAGCAGTGAAGTCAGGAGCAGCTGTCAGGAAACACTGAAGGAATAAAACTTGCTCATGGGGAGTCCTAATCAGAGTATAGCTCCATAATTCTATCACACTGTCTGTAAACTCTATCTGCCATGCATTTCAATAGCATCAAAAGATATGCCACCGTAGGGAGCGCATTGCCATCTTAAATATTATTTAATACTGCAGCATACATTATTTGATCACCAGTTAATATCACCACAGATATTTTGGATTTATCAAAAAAACCACCAGCATGAGTGCCAAGCTTTCACACACAAGGTACATTCATGTTCAATAAATTAGAATGTGCGTCCAATGAGGCTCATTTGTCAGATTAAAAGTAACTCTTGAAAATAACAGCCTTTGGGCAGGTACTAAAAATACTATTTATTAAACCTACACTTCTGTATTAAAATGGTTTTTTTATTGGTCCGATATAATGTTCTAGTCTTTTAAGGAGTTAAACTTTGGGTTTCATTTGCTGTAAGTGGAAAATCATCATAATTAACGGAAAGGCTTGAAAACGTCAGTCTGTGTGTAATTAAATTATGCAATGTGTATCACTTATTCAACTGAATTACTGAAATAAAAGAAATTTTCAATAATATTCTAATTTTAATGCTCACCCTCTACCGATGATCCACATGACCCTGTCTTACAGTGTTTAACCCTTTATCTCTGAGCTTTTACTGTAACTAACTCTATGTGCTCTCCTCAGACTCTAAACTTGAAAACTGGCTCAGAGTTTATCTGTTCCTTCTTTCTAGGTGAAACAACTAAAGGAGCTACATCCATTAACATTTTACCTTTTCCTTCCCATAGAAAGTACTCCTGGATCAGTGCTTCTTTGTTCTCTTTGTGTCTCTGCTCTGTTCTCTCTAACCCCCAGTCGGTCGTGGCAGATGGCCGCTCACACTGAGCCTGGTTCTGCTGGAGGTTTCTTCCTGTTAAAAGGGAGTTTTTCCTCTCCACTGTCGCTACATGCATGCTCAGTATGAGGGATTGCTGCAATGTCAACGCCAGTGACTGTCCACTGTCTCTACATGCTCATCCGGGAGGAGTGAATGCTGCAAGTCACTGACTGGATGCAATCTGCTGGGTTTCCTTAAGATAGAAAAACTTTTTATCCAATTTGAATAAATAACTGACTCTCACTGCACTGTTCAATGATTAGGACTAATTGGAATGTATGTACCTGACTTTTGTGAAGTGCCTTGAGACGACGTGTTGTGAATTGGCGCTATATAAATAAACTGAACTGAATTGAATTTAATTTAATTAATTTATTGAATATGACTATATACAGCACATTAGTGTCAATTCTGCAGTGTTTACAGAACTACTACTCAAGTAACTCAGCAATGACCCTAAAATAACATTACCTAATGTCATACGACAGTATGCAAATGTTGTGTGCCCCCACTCTACCAGCAGCCCCATCAAAACGTAGGGGCACTTACAGTAGATCCACATATGCTATCTTCACAACATGATTTTTTGAAAGTACAGCTGTAGAAGAACATGGACAGATGGATGGATGGATGAACATGCTCAAATTTGAATTAATCAAGTTTATTTTTTGTTTGCTAATAATTTTATGTCTTGGGGAGAAATTTTAATTAGCCAAAACTAGAATTGTAAGTTTGCAGCTTCACAGAAACTAGATATTAAACGTATTCTAATAACTTCCATATTATAATAACTTAGAAATTACAGAGATGCTTTACTTAAGATTGCAGATTCAGACATGAGCAGGAAAGCCACTTGTTTTATTAATATATTGAACTCCTGTAACAATATGTGATGTATTTTTCCATCATCATATGATGATTTAGGACTCTGTTCAAAGATGTTTCTACACAGGTTATTAGTGCAAGTAGATTATTATGACCTACAGTTATATTTCATTTTGTATGTGCCCTCATCACCAAAGCAATTACGACTGGAACAAGGGACAAAGTGACGTAGGTACAGTGCTACAATGTACACCTGGGGACAGAGTCTGGGTGGGGAGACTATTAACATGGGAGTCCTTTCCCATTTCAGAACAATTGCCAATTCAAAACAACTGTCAATGTGTCTTTTAACCGTGACCATTACACAGACCTAACCTTGAATATATTACTGTAACTATCACAACATTGCAACCAGCAAATTTTCTCTGAACCAAGTGCTTTTTGTTTAAACCTAACCAATTGCGTGGGAACATTTGCACTCTGTTAACTTGCACCTAGACTAAACACTGCTTGTTTGGAAGATTTTAGCTCCTGATGTCAATAAAAATGTCTGCATCCAGGGGATTGGTTTGGTTTCCTCTTGTTTTTAGGTAAGTCTGACCTAAAGTTCCAGTCTATTAAATTTTCTGCCTCGTCCCAGAATTTGAAATCCTATCTCACAGCAATTAGCAAAATAATTTGGTAATATGGATATGTTCTTCGTAACATGCAATTTGAAATGTTTAAATATTATTTTACCATACTGAGACATTGTTTATCAAAATTTTTTGCTTTGTTTTATTTTCTACTGAGTTGTTTCGAGTTCTGTCATGTTTTTCTTTCAGTGCTCCACCTTTGTTTAATTAGTTTATCAGCCTTTATTTTATGTGTGCGTCCTTGTTTTCTCAGTTCATTGCCTTGTTTTTGTATTTTTTGAGAAACCCTCTCACGATTAGTTGTCTAATTATTTATTAATTTTATTTATTTATGGATTAGGGTTTTTCCCCATGTTCACACATTAAAGCTTTTCTAGGTGTACAAGATGTTCTTGAGTTTTAAACTGTAGATTCTGTAATTTTTGTAACTTACCATTTTCTATTTACCTTTAAAACTATGATAAAAATGTTCCTTTGACTTGGCATATGTTCTTTGTTTGTTTTTTCTCTTTTTAGCCATTGCGACCCCAGGCCGAGGCAGTCTGCCTGTGCCTTGTTTTGGTGGATGTCTCTTTTTGTCAAAATGGAGATGTTCCTCTTCACTGTCGCGAGCAGTCATATACATGCACAGAATGGGGAACTGAATGAGACTAAAGATTTGACGCTTGTTTCCTCCCTACAATGGGGTCCAGCTGGACTCTGTCATTAGATTAAATGGAATATGACTGTGTTTGATTGAGTTGTGGCTGTAATGAATAGAATTCCTTTTGGGGGGCGTTTGAGAGCCGAGAATGTCAGGTTCCACTCTTACCTGGTTTTCTTTATAAACTTATTTTATGTGTCTTTTGAACATTTTACTTAAGTCAGTTGTTTGTTCTTATTACATCAGAGGCATCAGAATAAAATCAATGTGTACAATTTCAACAGCATCCAAACTGTATGAAATGAATTACAATATTGCCTTCGACACTAGGCACATGTTACTGAAGACAAACCTCTAAATCAAAGACACATGTGATAATCATAATCTCGTTAGAAAAATTTCCAAACCATAACACCTGGAAAAGCACAGGAACCATCTTTATTCTTCTCTTGGTGGACCTGGAGAGGTGCACAAAGGAATATTCTAAGGCCAGCAGTTTCAAACAGCCTAACTTTAACATCGTAACAGGAACACTATTTGGCTGACTAAACAGCAACTTAACAATGGTGTCAACTGAAAGAGTAGATAAGTAGTAATATTGTATTGCTGTCTCATGGATAGCAATATTTTCATTTTTAATTGTAGTAAAATAATAAAATCAGCTAAAACTAGAGTCTGTATTACTAGCTGTAACCATTTCATTGCTCAGTGAGTTTCTTTGCTTTTCTGTCAACTCCCTACAATATGCAGAGCTGGGTAGTAGCTAGTTACATTTACTTGATAACATGTAGTTTTACTGCTCCATGAACAATATTATTTTGAAGTAAGGCAAAGCTAATTTATTTTTATAGCACATTTTAGTAATAAGACAGATAAGACAGATAAGTTCAATGTGCTATACATGATGAAAAAAATATCTCAGGGATTCAGCATTTTTGCAGATTTCTGGAGGTTTGTTCCAAATTAGTGGCACATAAGAACTGAATGCTGCTTCTCCATGTTTGGTTCTAATTCGGGGATGCAGAACAAACTTGAACCAGAGGACATGACAGATCTGGAAGGTTGATACAACGACAACAAATCTTTAATGTACTTTGGTGCCAAGCCAGTCAGTGACTTATAAACTAACAGAAGCTGCAGCTATCTGATTGACTTTAGGCAGACCCGTGAAGACACTGTTGCAGTAATCAATTTGACTAAAGATAAATGGATGGAGTTTTTCAAGAGTCTTTTTGTCCTTTAATCTTGGAAATGTTCTTCAGGTGATAGAAGGCCTACTTAGTGATTGTCTTTATGTGCCTCTGAAGGTTCTGGTCTGAGTCACTACACACAGATTTCGGGCCTGATTAGTGGTTTCTAGCTGTAGCAACTGAAGCTGCATGCTGACTCTTGATTGCTTCTCCTTTGGTCCAAAAATAATTACTTCAGCTTTGTTTTTATTCAACTGAAGAAAAGTATGGCACATCCACACATTGATTTGTTCTATGCATCTACCTAATGCTTGAATAGGTTCGTAATCACCTGGTGACAATGTAATGTAGAGCTGTGTGTCATCTACGTAGTTATGGTAACTTATCTTGTTGTTTGTTAAGATCTGAGCCAGGGGGAGCATGTATATATTAAATAGGAAGGGTCCCAGGTTGGAACCTTGGGGAACCCCACATATCATTTTTGTCAACTCTGATGTAAAGTTACCTATTGACACAAAACAGGCATAACTATAAAAGCTACTCAAATACTCAGTACTTGAGAAGCCTTCAAGTTATGCCTTTCTTCTTTCATAACTGTTTTGCTTCAACAAATAGATTCATCAGAAATTTGACAAAACAAGCAAATCTCCCTTGTCAGAATTTCTCAAACGACTTTTAATTAAGTGGAGTTTCTTAAAGAAACCTGCTGCCATTTGCTGCAAAAATGTATTTGCAAAAGCACATAATTCATGCAACCTTTCCTTAAGTCACTCAGGACATCTATCACCAGAGGTTTGGTTTCAGGAGCAAGTTCCCACCAGAAGCTTGGCTCCGGGCCTTTGTGTAGGACCAAACAAGTAACTCTACTGGAGTTACTGTAGAGTTTGAGTTTCCAAAGCTTAAGTGGAAAAAGAGCCCTTTATTCAGAAAAAAAGACCACACAAGAGTCACATTTGGCATTAAACGTTCCCACTAAAAGTTTATTGAGTTATTTTTGTTGCAGCATTTTAATATCCAACCCAGTATGCAAAAAACAAGTATCCAGAATAGAAACTTCTCACAGTAAAACCAGATCCCCTGAAGCGGTGAGGTGCTGGGTGGGTAAAAGCTAGCAGGGAATCCTCAAGATGTTATACATTGTGTGAAGGGGTTTCCCATTGTTCAGGAAGTACAGGAGCCGACACATGGCAGGCTTTTGCATTTTTTTTCTTCCAGCAACATTACTTGTCTTGACGCCTTCTCCCCCTTCCTGCGTTTTAATGGGCTTGATTCTTCCCAGACAATTTTGTCTCCTCTTTTCATGTTGGATCAGTGGTTGTTCATTTAAACTACCATCTGGGACTTTAGTAGAGGTTAAAGAGTGAATGGAACGTGTAATAAATCTACAGGAAGAGATGCTGGGGCTCTCTGCAGAGGGGTGGATTGGATGTTCACCATATCCTTTATAATGAAATTTATGTTTTCTAAAGAATAAACTGGCCAATGTTGCAGAGCACGTGGGAGCCACTCATTGTTTCAGGATGATAGCAATAGTGAAACTCTATAATAATTAGAAAAGGATTTTAATAATTAAAATTCTACACAAACAGATCCTGATCGGTAATCATAGGATAAAGAACTCTGTGATTAAACTTTTGAAAGCAGATATTTCTTGTCATCTTTTGTGTTTAGACTTATTATCCTAATGCCTGTAGCAGTCAGGAAAAAAAGAATAATGCAAAAGATAATGAGGTGGTATACAAAGGCGCAGAAATGAGAAAGTGTAAAAGTTTAAAAACAACATGAGTGGAAGAGCCATACCCTAGATCCCAATAGTATGAAATTTTAGCTTTATATGGATGTAAAAAGGCACATTCACTGAACCAGCAGACAGTTTCCCACAACTGTTTGTATTGTTGATACCTCTAATTGTTCACTTTCCCAGGGCAGTAATGGAAAAGCCTTTGTTCTTTGGCAGAACAAGGTGGAAAGCTGGACAGATGCTGACTTCATGAACACAGAGGCCTCAGGTTGATGAAAGGAAGGCGTTGAGTTGAATGGGGTGGCAAAATATCACAGAATGGAAAGGGGGTGGTGGGTAATCCCCTTTTTTATAGATCTGCGGCAAAACAAACACTTTATTACATTGAAGTTAATTTTAGGTATATGTTGTTGAGTATTTAACCATTACACTGACACTTGCATAAGTTGTTTTTAATTTGTTGAAGTCTTGTTCAAGATACTTTTCTTTGAGAGAAAATTGACTTGTGGATTTAATTAATACAACATAAATATGTAACAAAAAGCACCTTGAGCAACAAAACTTTGTTTCTAACCAGTGAGTTTCTTGTTAGAAACAATAAATAGTTACAATAGACTGTCCAAGTTGCAACTTTTTTCTTTTAACATCTTTATGAGGAAAAATCATAATTTCATTAATACATATTTTGCATGTTGCATTTGTAACCTATTATTTAAAGATGAAAAATATAGTTTTTAATAGTGAAAGCCTTTGCAATCTAACTGATAATTCAGAAATATCTAAATCACATTTTTTACTTCACCCTTGCCTTCCACTTTTCTGAGATCGGGTCCCAGGGGCAACAGGTCCAGGAGAGAAACCCAGACATCCCTCTCTCTGTCAACACTTTCTAACTAATTATGGGGTACCATAAGACATTACTAGGTCTGAAGGGATATACACTCAAAATCAATAAATTACAATATTATTGAAAAGATTTTTTTTTATTTCAGTTAATCAATATACATTATATAAATTAAATACACACAGACGGATGTTTTCAAGGCTTTTTTTTCCATCAGTTATAATGATTTTCCGCTTACAGCTAATGAAAACATTATACTTCCGATTAGAATATTACATCAGACCAAAAAACACTTTTTAATACAGAACTGTGGGCTTAATGAAAAATATGTTTAATACCTGCTTAAAGGTTGTTATTTTTCAAAGATACTTTTAATCTAACAAGCGAAAGCATGTTCTAATTTATTGAACATGACTGTATAGTCCTTCCAGCATATTTTGGATCTGCCCTAGGTCTCCTAGTGGGACATACCCGAAAAGCCTTCAACGTGAGGCGCAGAGTAGGCACCCTGATAGAAATGCCTCATACACTTTAACCTACTTCTTTTGACACAAAGGAGGAGTGAATTCTCTTTAAGATCCTTCCAAATGATGGAGATCCTCAGCCTGTCTACAAGGCTAAGCCCAGCCACCCCATAGAGGAAGCTCAAGTGGGTATGAACTGAGATCTCCAGCCTGAGTCAGTCATCCAGACTTTGTATGCCTACTACCCTACACTCATCCAACGCCCATCTCACACTCCAACTAAACTTGACTGCCCCCCCAGCAGGATGTGGGTACAGGTTGAGCTGGCCTTGTCCTGCTTATTTGGACTGTGCACGGCCAAACAACAGGAGCCAAGACTGGAGCAGCAGTAGAGCTTGCAGGAGAGTGCCCCAGTCTCCCTTTTCAAGACGAGATTTGCCTAATAAAATGATCTGCCTAAATCAAAATATTTGATTTTCCTGAAAGCTAATTTACCAGGGGAGGCCCTACCAAGGGCTGAAGCCCCAGACAGGGGTATTCAAACCTCTTCGCCGCATTAAGGTGGAATTCTACAGAGGGTTTATTCAGTTTAATTAAGTTCAGTTTATTCACTATGAAGAAATCAGGCATAATTAATACAAGCTGCATTAGGTTCACAGGGCCAGACTGGAGATAATCTGCCCACTCCCACAAGAACCATCGACTTAGGCATCACTAATGTGACGCAGGTATCAGTTACGTCTCTCTGTTGTTTTCACTTTGTTCAAAAAGCTCCATGTTAAACTCAGTATTGATTTTAAATCTGACTGCTACTTGACTACTTGACCTTTGACAGCAGAATTCTTGCTGTTCCCAGTTCAAAGTTTGTTGCTGTATTACCAAGAGACCCAATTTTCAGTGAGTCTGAATGTGACCAGCCCTGTGTGTCACTTTTGGGACCACTGCAGAGCTGTTCTGCAGCACCTGTGCTACATGCGAAATTTACATTCTGAACCTCTTTGTTGCTTTTTGCTCTCAAAAAGCTTTTTGTTTGGATGTGCAAGGAACTTGGTATAAATTACAAACTGCTGACTAATTCAGGGAAATTACTACATATCATTACTTCCAAATATTGTACTACCCTTGAACTTTTTCACCTTTTGTCATTTTACAATCACAATTACGATCAGTTGTTGAAAGCTTTGGATATTGTTTGATAAATCAAACTTGTTTAAAACAATATTTTCCAAGACCTGTCTGCTGTGTTCCTTAAAGATGCTGTCTGCTTACTAATGCTCTGTAACAAACCTCTAAGACCTTTGCAGAACGGCTGCATTTATACTGTGATCAATCATAGTATACACCAGCAGACTATTAGGTGACTTCTGAAGGCAAATGGTCTCTGGATTTTATGTAAGGTATGAGAGTAAAGAAGTTAAATACCAATCCACCCTACAGTTTTCTGATTTTTATAGAAATAATAGTTTGAAAACCATGAAATATGTTTGTTACACTTCTCAAATACACAATATATATTGATCTATCACATGAAATCCCCTTAAAATACAGTACTATTTGTGATAATAATATGAGCAAATGTGAAAGGTTTAAGGGGTATGAATTATTTAGGAAGACATGGTATTGATACAATCAGTTTCTCTACCCAGAACCCATCATAACTCTCAGGGTATCAAGATCATTAATAATCCTACAGTTTCTTGTATTTAAATTAAACATAAAACGTTTAGTCCGCTGAATTTTACTGTGCTCCGTCAGCATGTGCGTGTCTGTAATGATGCGTGAAATGTTCACATTTTATTCTGTGCTGGTCGTTTTTTGTTTGAGAAAAATAATTTCAATTCAATTACTTCTGGCCAGAGGAAATCTTTTTTCCCTTTGATTAAGTCATTGTTTGGACTTACAGTCAGTGTTTGACTTTAAAGTGACTAAGTCTCCTGCTGCATTTATACAAGTCACAACATCTTGAAATGCTGTATGAGTCAGCTGTTATTGAACAGGGTGGACGTAAACCTCTGCTATCTAAAGGTCAGAGAACCCCATTCACTTCTAACCCCCCACACAGTAGCACATGAAGAATTAGGCTGGGAGCCGCTAGTTAAGATCTTTCTGTTACTATTTTATCAGCTGTGAGTGGAAACTTGAGTAAAGTACTGTGATGCTGTTCAGATACAGTAATTTGCTGCAAATGTTACACTCAGCATTAGAAAAAAAGCAAAGATTGATACCTGAACTGCAGGTCACTCACCACTTGAACATTTTCACACTGTGTTACGCTACGACCACAAATCTCTGTGCATTTCATTGGAATTTTATCTGACATTACCAATCGACATAGTGCATAATTGTAAAGTTCAAAGAAAAGACAAAAAATGTTTCCATTATTTTTTTTCCACAAATAAATAAACAAAATATTTAGGAGCGTACATTATATTAAGCTCCCCCGATTCAACATGTTGGAGAGCCAGTTTTTTCTGCAACTACACCTGCAAAGCTTTGGGGGTGTCTTCTCCAGCTTTGCAAACTTTTGCCCAATTTTCTTTGCAAAACAGCATAAGCTCAGTCAGATTGGAAGACCAGTATTTGCCAACAGAAACAACAAGCCGTACCACATGATTTCAGTTAGATTTAGTGCTGACCTTTGACTTGGCCATTCTAACACATGAATATAGCGGAATGTAAAATGTAAAGTGTACTCAGATTGTACGCTTAGTCTCCCAGTCTCATGTCTTTTGCAGCTCCTAACAGTTTTTTTTCCCCCACTATTGCCCTGTATTAACTCCATCCATCTTCCTATCAATTCTGACCAGATTTTATATCACTGCTAAAAATGGATCCCCACAGCATGACTCCGCCACCACCATGTGTTACCCTGGGGAAGGTGCTTGTGCAGGTCGAGGTGCAATGTTTAATTTTCCTGCATACACCCCCTAGCACATTATAGGTTGGCTAAAAGGTTTAATTTTGTTCTCATCTGGCCAGAGCACTTTATTTCCAAAAGTTTGTTGTGTCCCTTTCATGGATGGTGCCCTGGATCTTCTATGTGCTCCTTTCAACAAGGCTTTCTTCTTGCCACTTGTTCTTAAGGGCCAGATTTGTGAGCTGCAAAATTTATAGTTGTCCTATCAACAGATTATCCCACCTGAGCTTTGGATCTCCACAGCTCCTCAAGAATTACCTTGGACCTCTTGACTGCTTCTCTGTTTGGTGCTGTCCTTGACCCGGCTGTCGGTTTTTGTGGATGGCCATGTTTTGTTTTGTTTTGTAGTTGTGTCATACTCTTTCCATTTTTTAGACAATATACTAAACACAGTTTTAAGTTGAATATAAATGCATGCCACCCCTCCTGAGGTTTATTGTGAAATTTTGTTAAAAGTAATAGATAGACAGACAGACACGTTATTTCAGACTCAAAGTCCAACAAAAAAAAAAAAAAAAAACTGAAAAGAAGATAAGAAACAACCACACGACACAAATACATATCTGCAATCATCACTTAAAATTTAATTGAAAATAATTACGTCACTGCATCCACAGCTGAGAATGGTATCGTGTAGAGCAGTGTTTTTCAACCCTGGTCCTCAAGGCACACTGTCCTGCATGTTATAGATGTTTCTGTGGTTCAGCACACCTGATTTCTATTGGTGGCTGATTAACAGGGTTTTGCTGAACTGCAATCATCTGTGTTAAAGCAGAGAAATATCTAAAACATGCATGGCAGTGTTCATTGAGGACCAGGGTTGAAAAACACTGATGCAGAGCTCAACTTTGGGTTTATTAAGGCCATCATAATCTCATTCAATGATTCATTTAGACAATATACAAACTTCTGAATGCATCATTGTAGGCAACCTGAAGCATTTTCAGATTTGTCTTTTGATATTCTGACCACAAGTGTCAAGTACAGAGTGGAATACAGTATGCTTTAAAAATTGAAATTTTTACCTCATCTGAGCATAATTTGAATTTACACGAGTGAATATTTGCCTGAACGTAAAACATACCACACTGACTGCTAATACCATCATTATCTGTCAGGTCTTCTGTAATTAAATGAAAAAGATATTTAATTATTTTACTGACACCAACTACAGTGGCTTGTAAAAGTATTCATACCCCTTGAACTTGTCAACATATTGTCACATTACAACCACAAACATAAATATATTTTATTGGAATTTATGTAAAGACAAACACAAAGTGGTATACAAAATCACATACGTTTGTGGTTGTAATGTCATAATATGTGGAAAAATTCAAGGAGTATGAATACTTTTACAAGCCACTGTATATTATCTGACAGTTTGAAGTCTGGAAATTTTAAATATTTATGCTTTGTTGTTTGACAGATTATAACGGCACTCTTACAGACAATGTTTTTGAAATCATGCTAGCACCTGATGGACTAAAAACCACTATATAATCTGCATACATAATACGATGTTTCTTTTAAAACATGCACTACATTGGCAAAAGTATTGGGTCGCACCATCAAATCAATGAATTTCTGTGTTTCAATCTCTTTCATGGCTGCAGGTGTATAAAGTTTGGTGTGGAAAAACTTGACCGACCTGCACAGAGTCCTGACCTCAACCTACTTGAACACCTTTGAGATTAATTAAAGCAAAGGCTGCATTTCTGGTTTTCTCATCTAACTATGAACACACTCCTAAACCTTGTGGAAGATAAATTGCGGAAGATGACCTTGTAGAATAAGAATAGGTTGTCATCAAAGTTCATGTACATGTAAAAGCCGACAGACAAATACTTTTGGCTGTATGGTGTATATACAAGGTGCAGTGCCTTGCTATGTTGTCTGCCTGCATGTGTTAATATTATACACATCACTTATGACACTGTTCCTTAAAGTACTGTAGTGCTGTCACCACAGTTCAGCAATATTGTCTGACCCTGAAACTCCATCTATAGTGCAAGGCTGGGTCAGCTTCCCCTTTTAACATTTTTTTACATATTTCCAGAAATCATTTATATTATTACTTAGCAGCTTCTGAGCCATGGAATCAGCCTTCAGTAATCCTAATAAAACGAATAGCATCTTTGTGTCAGGTATTCGTGACCATCTTATGCTCAAGCAAGGGTCCCTGCCTAAGTCTATCTGCCATGGTTCAGGCCTGTGCAGCCTCACAGGCTCTGAATGATGGTCTGCTACATATCTATTCCTGCATTCAATGCATACGCTATATCACTGTACATATAACAGAAAGCTGATTGGAGCCCTACCTCTGTACACTCAACATTCCTAAACAAAATTGCATCCGTAGGTATCTGAATATTGCATAATATTATATAAGTGTAGCCAGGATAAGCTATATTGTCATTTATTATTTCAATTTCCAATTATTGCCGGCAGCTGTTCCATGTTGTTGTCTGCAGGACCATCTATTTGGTTTACCACACTTTTAGCAGTATCTCCTGCTACCAGTGCAGATCTGTGAGGGTCATAAAAAAACAAACTATTGCTCCTTCAGGCCAAAGCTCCAGATTATACATTTCCTCACCAGCATGACACTCAGCAGACAAGCTTATTGAACTGAATCGGCTCCCCATGGTGTTTATCTTTTGACACGTCACAGTCAGGTTTTGCTTTAAGATAAATAAAATTACAGCTTCTAGGACTGGCAAAGACACTCATCAACTTAGTACTGATCACTCTTATCTTCCCAGCACAACCAGTTCCCACAATCGGCATGACATGACTTGTTTTTCTTTTCTGTTCAACCATGTGTGCATTTTTGATTTGGCAGAATGACACCGACCCTTTATTACAATGTGACTCCACTATGGAGAGCCCTGGAGAGCAGGTCCTCTATTTGATTTAATTTAAATTGTTCCCCTCTCCACAAATAGCAATGCTTTCCCCACACTCATTCAAGGCCTTTAGGCAACAATTTATATTTTTTGCATCTTTCTGCTGCCTCTTATGAGAAACGCACAGCTGTGTAGTGGGACTAAGCTCGAACAAAACTTTCCTAAAACCTAAAAACCCAAAAACCCCAATTTGATCAGTGTCAAAAGTATTCATGGCCAAGATTATTGTCTCATCTTGCCTTAAACACTTGATTTTTCTCACAAGAAAGTTTAAAATTTCATCCTCTACAATAACTTAGCCATCAGTTGACTTGAAGATCTGCTTTTTTTTAGATTGCATACATTTCCGACTGAATGCTAAAATCGGGTCTTCACCTGATTCATCGTCCACCGGATTAGGTACTCTACTGACTCCGACTGTTGTCAAAGACTAATATTTCAGCGGACACAACCAGTGCAAAATATGTTTTACTTTCTGCTTCCCATTTATGTGCTGCTGTGTATTGGTCTCTTACATAATATGTCAATAAATCTGATGTTGGTGGTTGTACTGAAATGTAAAAAAAGTTCAAGAGGCTTGAATACTTTTGCAAAGCACTGTAGATACCAGTGTAACCACATTGGCCACCACCTGAATTGAGAGTAGAACTTTTATCAAATCAAGAAGTGTTTTTGGTTTGTCCAGAGGGTCAAAAGAAAATGAACCTTTTACCTAACTGCTTAGAAATCCACTTCAATTTATCAAGCAGGCAATCCAAAGGCACAGGGTTTTTTTTTTATTATTCAAGTGGCTCCTTCTGATTACAACATCCCTTTTAAAGTATGAGTTGGAAAAAGGACCTCTGAAGATCAATTTATTGTGATTCTCAAAATAGTGACATCATTGATTTGAAATTGTTTAAAGGGATTTTGGGCGGACCTTGAATATGGAGCCTAATTTAATCTTCAATTACTGTCTCATTACCATGACATGTTCTAAACTGTGACATCCCAGACAATGAATGGACAAGTTCTGCTCTGTGATCAACTTCCACCCAAAGTACAATTCTCTTACCACTGTTGTCATACTTACTTATGTCATTTGGAGGTAAAATAAAGGTCAAACATCAGTTTGGGAGGGAATGGAGCATGTAGGTGTGTCTGCAGGACCTCAGTGAAAAGGATTGGAGGCAGGATTAAAAATCATAATTAAGAACCAACTGTGGAAGAAATGGTAATGCATCCATAAGGGTGAAACTCTGTCCTCTACACACTCTTTACAATTTATTTCAATAAAAGTATCAAAAGATGGAATATGAAGATAAATAAGCTTTAGAAAATATATCTAAATGGATGCAATTTCAGTGACATTGCTTTGATGACAAATGGTGCTTTAGTTAAATTTTAAACAAAAGGGAAAACCAGTATTAATGTTCCAAAATAGAAAACGTACATGTTCCCTATGAATGGTAAATGGGCTGAACTTAGTGCATTTTAGCTACAAGCTGTATTCACAAATTCCTTTTGCACCATGGATTCCCGTGTTTTGCCTAAGGACACTTTAACACATAGTGGAGAAAAGCTGGACTCAAACTCACAACCGTCCAGTTGCCCAACAGCTACTCTTCCTACAGTTTAATTCTGGAGTGATATGTTTGGTAATGGTGTTTATCATAAAAGTACTTGATGAGGAAACATGTTTTGTAGAAAAGGGCTGTGAATTTCTCCTGTAAACTTTACCCTGATTTTAAAATAAACAAGTATACTCTATATGTGTTCAGTAAAGTATGAAATACAATTTAATTTCACAGTACATTTTAGGTTTATGATTCAAATGTAATTTAGTTTTTGTCATATTTTAGTTGTCTGTTGTCATTTTAGTTTCGGTCTACTGTGGCAGTGGTGGCCTGGAGTTTAGAGAGCCGGGCATTTGCATCCTGGAGAAGCCACGAGTACTCTGGATCGAATCCCACAGTCTGCCACTCTGGGTCCCTGAGCAAGACCCTTAGCCCCTGAATGCTCCCTGGGCGCTGCACAATGGCAGCCCACTGCAGGTGACTGTGGCTCAGTAGGAAGAGTAGTCTTCTTGCAATCAGAAGATTGTTGGTTCAATTCCAGCTTCCTCCTGCCATATGTTGATGTGCTCTTGGGCAAGGCACTTCACCTCAAGTTGCCTATCGATCTGCGTATCGGTGAGTGTTGAGTGCGATTGGGTGAATGTGGCTCTAGTGTAAAGCGCTTTGAGTGGTCTATATGACTGGAAAAGCACTATAAAAGTTCAGTCCATTTACCATTTGCTCCCTAAGGGAAGGGTTAAATGCAGAGGACAATTTCTCCATTGTGAGATCAATAAAATCAAAATTATTATTACTAAATATCAGCTTCTTCAGTTTGAAACTGCCTCATCTGGGGCCTTATTCGAAGTGTTTTCTCTTTGAATTATGCTGCACTATTCAGTCCAATTTCATCCAGTGTAAGTAATAATTAGCTCATTAGAAACACAGAGCAGTGTAGAACTGTCTAACTTGAATCAATTTATGGGCATAAGCAGCATAATGCTTGCATTATTATCAAAGTTGCAGAAACTACTTCCTCTCACGGCCAATCAACATAAATCGCATGCAGATGACTGGACACAGGATTGAGTTTTTCAAGGGCATAAAAAACATTTAAACTATTTTAATAATTGCACAGCTGAAGAGAAAAGATGCAACAATGGACAAAATGGTCCTTCACCTGACACATTTTTATTTAAAGTTTTTGTTCAAAGAGAGCACTTACTTTTTGCAAATAAACATTTTGGAAAACAAATGCCTGAACCTCAAAATGTTCAGACCATGTTATTTCACAATGTGGTGATGGTCTTTCTGATATCACAGTCACGTCATTTAATCTTTTCCATCATGGGCTGAAAAAATATAATAGTCATGTTCATTTTTTGTTTTATTTTAGGGGTTCTTTCCAAACAAAAACAGCATCGTAATTGTAGTAATATTTATTGTGGCAGCACCCCCTGGTGGATATGAAGGGACAAACAAAGCACCATGACAAAAAAAGTTACAAGACCATCCTACATGCATGTTTGACTTTATATATATTACATATATTATTATATTACAGGTTATATAACATCTTTAATACACCATCTCATTACAATCCAAATCAGAGGACACACTTGCCAATTAATTAACATTTTAACAATAATAAATAAACCTGTTACAGGTATACTACATTTTTTACCAATTTAACATTAGTGTGATATTGAAAAATATCTCAACAAAATAGGAAAACTGATATGTATCTTGAATTGACTTATATTAGAATCTCAGGACCAGTGGTCTGCTGTTCAATAAACATTTGTTTAAATGTTGACAAATAAAAACATTAAAAAAGATCAATATTCTTTGTTTCAGAATGAGCCAATAAGTATCAGTGATTTTAAAACATCTCATACCAGGTGCCCTGTTCAGCAGCTATAAAAGCTTACGCAGTTGGTAGCACTGTTGCCTTGCAGCAAGAAGGTCCTGGGTTCGATTCTCAGCCGGGGGTCTTTCTACATGGAATTTGCATGTTCTCCCCGTGCATGCGTGAGTTCTCGCTGGGTACTCTGGCTTCCTCCCACAGTCCAAAGACATGGCTGTTAGGATACTTGGTCACTCTAAATTGCCCTTAGGTGTATGAATGAGTGTGTGCATGGTTGTTTGTGTGTTGCCCTGCGATGGCCTGGTGACCTGTCCAGGGTGTACCCCGCCTCTCGCCAGCATAGACTGCTGGAGATAGGCACCAGCTCCCCCGCGACCCACTATGGAATAAGTGATAGAAAATGACTGACTGACTGACTGACTCTTTCTTGGATTAAGAAATTATTGAAAATTCACACTTTCAGTTAAAACCTGAATATATATATATATATATATACTGACAGGAATATCTCTGTCATGAACAAGCACCCTGGAAATCCTTCAAATGTCAAAATATATAATACAATGCAAACCACTTGCAAAAACCCTGGTTAGTATCATCCACTTAAGTTTCCACATGAGGTCTTGATATATTCTCCAAATCCCTCTTATCATTAGTTTGAGTTTGGAGTTATGATTGAAATGTGCTTAAACCCCTCATTTTTTTATCATTACTTCTTATACCTGTTCATCTGATAGTTGTATGTATCTTGTATAACTAAAAACAACTTTTTTTTTCCAGTACCAGTACAAAGAGTCAAAGAACCAACCATGACACCTAAACTACAGCTTGAGAAGCTGACGAGAACTTTATTATCGCAGTCTCTCATACTTTTCTTTCCCCTTTTTCAATGTTACTGTGAACTTCCATTCCCATGCGGTGTGGGCGCGGTTCTGCCCAAGTCTAGAAGGGAATTGCTGGGAAAACATCTCTGGTTACCACTGTCTCTATGGCTATGCTCTTTCCCGATTTTTACAACTGGCTTGTTTGAAGTCATGAATTAAAAATGACTACTTTTTTTGTGGCTGAGAGGTATTGAGTAGCAATTAGCAATCTTACACAAGTACTTTATTCAAGTTCTGTGCTGCCTCATTTGTATTACCCCTTACTTCAGGGATTTAAAGCTGTAGTAAAAGTTGTGAAAAAGGAAGAAGTGAAGTCCTTCTTTGGAGCGATACTATTTTTGTTTACAAAAGTATCCCATTTCAAAATGAATATTTTTAAACTGAAGCCTTTTGCAGGGCTCTAAGGTCACTTTGTCAGCAGGAAAACAAAAATTGGGTTATGGACTGAAGATTTCAACAGAAATAATAGTATTTTCAAAGTTTAAAATAACATGGTTATTATAGTAAGTTATTTATGGCTGTCGGGTTTCCACTCCTTATCAAAGACTTCAAAAAAGGCATTAGCTAGTTTGAAGCTAAAGTAGGCCATGCAGTGTGCCAAAAGATGGTGGTTGGATCCGTAGCTTGTGGCTAGGTTAAGGAGAAGAATCACTAAAGGAAAAGAACCCTCAGGAACGAATAAAAATAAACATGAGCAAAGCACTTTTGTGTTGTGTATTTTTTAATGTTAATAGAAACAGTGCATGAAACCCTAAATTTTTAATTTAAAAGAAATTATTTTAAAACACCAGTGGTCATCATTAAACTGTGAACTCAGTCGCTCTGGTTGATAGTATTATATTTAGTTCCATCTACTGGTTTATCTCTAAAATCTTAATATTACTGTGTTTGTTTGTATAAAAACAGAAACACACAAACCTGAGTTTCTCCTTTAAGGCTCTGACACATTTTGTCATTAGATATGGTTGCTTTGTTTGTTCATAAAATAATTTGGCATTAAAAATGTGCTGGGATTTATCTGAAAAGAGAAACTAATCTATGCTGTCTATGAACTTTGAATTAAAATTTTTGTCATTCTAACATTGGATAATAACATTCAAGACAAACTTATTAAGAATGTGTTCCATGTAATAGCCATGTTATTAGCACTGGTATTATTCCATATGCATATAATTTATCCACTGTAATGTACTTTACATTCCCTTGAGATGACTTATGTAGTAAAATGGAACTATATAAACAAAGTGAAGTAAAGTGAATTGACAAATTTGGTTAAATGAGATTTAAAGACTTCAAATGATCACAGACAAATCTCTAAACTGCCCCTCTTGTTATAATTGTAAGAGGCAATGCTATGGACTAATCAGAAAATTGCAGCTATATAGATATTGTTTTGTTTTCCCACAAAGTTTGAACCGTAAAATTGTCCAATATGTCTTGGTATGCTAAAACATTAGTTGTCATTCTTTTACACGTTTGTAGAAGCAGGCTGAATTCCTTGGTGCTGCATTTCTATATACTTGTAGACAGGGAAGTGATTGTAATACCTGTATTCAGGAACTTGGATGCGTGAATAAATACTGTTGGTGATATGTTGTGCTGTGAAGCTATTACTGGGTAAGAAGATAATAGCAATACCAATGGCCTGTCAGGGTCTCTGTGCATCTAAATGCCTAGAAATTTTATTGTTGTACACTATTTTAACAACACATAAAAACTTCCCAGAATGTCCCAGAGTGTCAATGAGTCATACAGTAAAGAAAATGGGATGATGGGTAAGGTTTTATAAACTGATCCTTTACTTTAAGGCACAATGCAGAAACCCTGCCATTGCTCCATCATATCAAAGTCAGATACTAGCAGCTTTATTCATGCAGTTATTTAAACTGTAACTGGTTGTCTTGCCCTCTTTTTACTCGAACCAACATTCGAAAGAAGTTATTTTTTTGAAGAAGAATTTAGATCTAAGAAATATGAAAACATCTCCTTTACCATGTCTTGTCTTTGCACAAAAACAATCCGAAGATGATTACGCAAATGACCCCTAATCAAACCTCTAAATGGATGGGCTCTTCCTTACGAGTCTAATTACTTGAAAACTTTAAAACCATAATGAAGTTATCCAATAATTCAAGGGTTGGAACATTTAGTTATACAGATTATGCTCCTAATTGATCTTTATCTGTTAAACACTTGGTTCAAATGGACATTCGGATCTGGTTCGGCTTGTTTTAAATTATTTACACTGTATGTGCATGTGTTTCCTAATTTTTTTACGTATTAGCTCTAGTTTTGGGTTAAAGCATTATTCTAAAAATCAGAGTCATGTCTCCTTGTAAATATTATTTTTTAAGCTCCTAGGGACTGCTAAGGACAGCCTGCTAAGGTTAAACACGAAAGCAGCTTTTTTCTGAATGACAGTAATATTCTAACAGAGCTGTTCTCTGTGATATTGCAGAGAAAAAAAGGTGATTACCCCTCAGTTTGCTTCTTAATTACCAGAAAACTAAGCTCTATTGATGTTCAGAATTGAAAGCTCAGTTCGTCACATGACTAAATGATTGTTTTCATCGAATCAGACGTTAACAAACAGCCGCACACTAACACACCCACACTGGATTTATTCCTCTCCAGCTGCCTAATAACCCTTACTCTTATACACGCCCGACCCCTTAGACAATTATAGAGTCTCCCTTTTTTGCCTTGGGAACCTTTGTCAGTTTATGAGCAAAATACTGCATCTAGGAAGAAGCTATTTGGTTTCCTCATGAGACGGCAGAAGAAAACAATTTACCATAAAATGCTTTGCTACATAGTACAGGTATCACTAGGGCTCAGCATGCTGAAAGAAGATGTTTGCATATTTTCTTTTCTCCTTTTCTGAATATTGTTATTGCAAAACAGTAATGATAAATACTTTGCGAAAGGTAAAAAAGAGACAAACTCTGAAGGCTACTATTCAGTTTTCTTAAGATGGATACATTTTTATTTTTTTTTTAAACATCAACATGTCTGCTTTTTAATTGATAAAAGACAACATAAAGCGATAATACTAATTCTCCTCAGGGTGGTACAGAGGGAGAAAGTACATGTCAAACTTTTAAAAGAGAATTAGACATTGAAATGAAGGTCATTTGAAGGCAGTTTGAGTGGAAGAATGGGTCAAAATTACATCTTAGAAAAGTGACTAGTTTCTACATACAAGTAACATGTTGAAGTTGTCATTATCAAGAAAGGCTTTTGAATTTAGTAAAAGTCTGTGGGATTAATACTTATTCCTTGTTTTATTCCAATTGTTTACACATAACTTTACTTGTACCCTAACTTTGATTACTTGTTGTCTACATCTGGTGTAATTTGACATGCCAATAGCCCCATTAGAAATATTTTAACTGATAAAAATTGGATTGGTGACAAGAAAGTTTTACTACGATGAGGTGTCTCATTGAGCCCGGATACATTACCTTTTTCACATTTTGTCATGTTATAGCCATGAACTTCAGTAAATTTTATTGGGATTTTATGTTGTAGATCAGCACAAAGTAACACATAGCTGCAATAGTAAAATAGAACTGTAAACCTACTGAGACATGGTCACCACCACAACACACCACACTTGGGAAAGAAGGGCATCAAACAGAGAAGCGATCAGGTTAATATGAGATCCAAATTAACTCAGAGAGATAGACAGCAGAGAGAAGCTGCAGAGATAGACAACTCAGGTCAGAGAATCTTTTAACACAGCAACTATTAGTTGTGCAAAAAAAGAAATCCATTGTTGAAAGGAAGTCGTAAGAAGTCCCTGTTGCAGTTTGCTGCAAGCCATGTAAGTAAAACAGCAAACATTTAAAAGAACGTGCTCCAATCAGATAAGACCAAAACGGAACTTTTTGGCTTGCACACCAAAGCACTATATTTAGTGCAGACCATCCTGAACACACCATCGGCATCATGAAACATGGTAGCAGCATCATGGTGTTGGACTGTATTCAGCAGGGACAGGGAAACTAGTTAATGAGAAGATATGGGAGCTAAATACAGGTCAATCCTAGAAGAAAACCTGAAAACTCTTCGCAATTATGCTGTATTTTGATGTTGCTCTTTAACTTAAAATTACAAAAAGATATATTAGAGGTTTTAGGAGGTATGAATACCTTTTGAATATATTTGCGAAACACTGTGTTTTAATGAATTAAAATAATTAAGGACAAAAGTTGAATATTATCAATCAGCAGTACAAGAGATTAAAGGTCATTGCTCTGCGAAAGCAAATTATTGGCATGATTAGACCTTTAGATAAGCAAAAAACATTTACTGAATTACAAATTAGGAATCGGTTAATTACAGTTTAAAAAAGAGATTGCTAACAAGTAATGAGTTTTTCTCATCTGTTGAAGAGTTCACTGGCAACTTTAATGCTTCCAGCATATATGTCTGCTTGTCTATGATCTCACATTACTCAATGTTTGGGTTTCAGCAGGTGAGTCAGGTGGAAGTTAATACAGTAAATCATAAATTATCACCCCTCCTTGAACCGCCACCTTAACGTGGTGGAGGGGTTTGAGTGCCCGAATGATCCTAGAGGCTATGTTGACTGGGGCTTAAATGCCCCTGGTAGGGTCTCCCATGGCAAACAGGCTCTAGGTGATGGGTCAGACAAAGAGCGGTTCAAGAAACCCTCATGAGGACTACATGATCGAGGCACGTGATGTCGCCCGGTATGGTGGATCCGGGGTCCCACCCTAACGAGGCCTGGGGTCGGGACCTGTCAGAGAGCGCCTGGTGGCTGGGTTGCTCCTCGCGGGACCCAGCCAGGCCAAGCCCGAAGGAGAGATGCGAGGCCATCCCCCAGTGGGCCCACCACCTGCAGGGGGAACCATGAGGGAACGGTGCAAAGAGGATTGGGTGGCAGACGAAGGTAGGCTGGCTCTAGGGACGTGGAATGTCACCTCACTGGGGGGGAAGAAGCCTGAGCTTGTGCAGGAGGTTGAGAGATATTGACTAGAAATAGTTGGGCTCAGGAATGGCCTCCCCGATCTGAATCCGAGTGGTATTTCGTTATTGGGCGACTTTGTTGTCGTATCGTCAGACCTTTGTATTCAACTCCCACCTCCGGGAGAGCTTTGACCAGATTCCGGGGGATGTTGGAGACATAGAGTCCGAGTGGACCATGTTCTCCGCATCTATTGTCGATGCTGCTGCCCGTAGCTCCGGCCGTAAGGTCTGCGGTGCCTGTCGCGGCGGCAATCCCCGTACCCAGTGGTGGACACAGGCAGTGAGGGACGCTGTCAAGCTGAAGAAGGAGTCCTATCGGCTGTGGTTGGCTTGTAGGACTCCTGAGGCGGCTGACAGGTACCGTGAGGCCAAGCGTGCCGCGGCCCGGTCTGTGGCAGTGGTAAAAATCTGGGTCTTGGAGGAGTTTGGTGAGGCCATGGAGAAGGACTACCGGTTGGCCTCGAAGCGATTCTGGCAAACCATCCGGCGCCTCAGGAGGGGTAACCAGGGCTTCGCCAACACTGTTTACAGTGGGGGTGGGAGGCTGCTGACCTCGACTGGGGACATTATAAGGCGGTGGAAGGAGTACTTCGAGGATCTCCTCAATCCAGCCATCACGCATTCCCTGGTGGAACAGAGGCTGGGGACTCGGGGGTTAATTTTTTCATCACCCAGGCTGAAGTCAGCGAGGTGGGGTTTAAAAAGCTCCGCAGTGGCAGGGTTTTCGGGGGGGATGAGGGGCCGCCCTGAGTACCTCAAAACTCTGGATGTTGGGGGGGCTGTCATGGTTGAAACGCCTCTTCAACATTGCTGGGGGGGTCGGGGGACAGTGCCTCGGGGGGAACTGGCAGACTGGGGGGGTGGACCCCTTCATAAGAAGGGTGACCAGAGGTGTGTTCCATTTTTCCCCCGGGGGGGGGATCACATTCCTCAGCCTCCCTGGTAAGGGGCCCTACGCCAGGGGTTTGGGAGGGGAGCCGGGCCGATAGTCAAAAACCTTGGCTTCAGGAGGAGCAAGGGTTTTTCGTCCCAGCCAGGGACACTGGACCCTCTTCCCTCTACAGGGTACTCGAGGGTTCATGGATTTTACCTAATTTCCCACGGGGTTTTTCTGGCCCGGAGAATAAAAATGTGTCCATCGTGGTGCCCTGGGGGGGTGCTCCAGGAGTATGGAATTGGGGGCCCTTTATTAGGGCCCATCCGGTCTCTGTATAAGCGGAGCAGGAGTTCGGTACACATTGCCGGCACTAAGTGGGATCTGTTCCCGGTGCATATTGGACTCCGGCAGGGCTAGTCCTTTGTCACCGGTCCTGTTCACAACTTTTATGGACAGGATGTTAGGCACAGCCAAGGGCCGGAGGGGGTCTGGTTTGAGGACCAGAGGATTTCGTCTCTTCTTTTTGCGGATGAAGTGGTCCTGCAGGCCCCCTTTAGCCAAGACCTACAGCATGCGCTGGGGCGGTTCGCAGCCGAGTGTGAAGCGGCTGGGATGAAGATCAGCTCCTCCAAGTCCGAGGCCATGGTTCTCGACCCGAAAAGGGTGGCTTGCCCTCTTCAGGTTGGAGTGGAGTTCCTGCCTCAAGTGGAGGAGTTCAAGTATCTCGGGGTCTTGTTCACGAGTGAGGGAAGAATGGAGCTGGAGATCGACAGACGGATCGGTGCGGCTGCCGCAGTAATGGGGGCACTGTGCCGGTCCGTTGTGGTGAAGAGAGAGCTGAGCCGAACAGCAAAGCTCTTGATTTACCGGTTGGTCTATGTTCCTACCTTCACCTATGGCCATGAACTTTGGGTCATGACCAAAAGAACGAGATCCCGGATACAAGCGGCTGAAATGAGCTTCCTCCGTAGGGTTGCCCGGCACTCCCTTAGAGATAGGTTGAGGAGCTCGGCCATCCGGGAGGGGCTCGGAGTAGAGCGGCTGCTCCTCCGCATCGAGAGGAGCCAGTTGAGGTGGCTCGGCATCTATATCAGATGCCTCCTGGACGCCTTCCTCGGGAGATGTTCCAGGCACGTCCCACGGGGAGGAGGCCCAGGTGACGGCCCACAACATGCTGGAGGGACTATGTCTCTCGGCAGCCTGGGAACGCCTTGGGCTGGAGGAGGTGTCTGGGGAGAGGGACGTCTGGGCGTCTCTGCTGAGTCTGCTGAGTCTGCTGCCCCTGCAACCCGGTCCCGGATAAAGCGGAAGACGACAAGTACGAGTACAAGTACGAGTATGAGGATAAATTATCAAACAGTAACTTAAAAGATATTTTCTTGATATATAATTCTTTACTAAAGAAACACAAAGGTGTACTTTTAATTATTCTTTCTCATGTTATTAATTTATCTATTACAACAAGTTACGCAAGTATGTAATTATAGGCCAATTAGTATTTGACCTGTATTTTCCAACGTTCTGGAAAAGGTTGGGAGAATCAATTAATTAGGTACTTAGAACCCCATCATTATTTACATTCTTCACAATTAGTTTTTCATCCACATTATTCAACAGAGTCTGTCACTTGCTTCTATTTGAGCAGGTTTTTATATTTAAAACAGGCATTTGATACTTTAAATCATGTAATTCTTATTCAGAAATGATCAAACATTTAAATTTTTTTAAGTTACGTTTAAAGTGGTTTAAATCATATCTTGTTCAGTTTGAACAGTGTGTTATTATAGATGGTGAGAAATCAACATTTGGAAAAAATGGTGTGCCCCATGGCTCAGTTCTTGGATTACCGATTTTTTAGTTTATAAATGAATGATTTACCATATTTATGTCCTGGTGCAGGATTCCAGAAATATGCTGACGATACGGTTTTATATGTAGCTGGTTCTAATGTTGCAAATGTTTCAAATGCAGCTGTCTTTGTTTTTGGAGTCTGTTGCAGCATGGTTTGAAAAATCAAGTTTCGATTTGCTTTTCTTTGAGGGCATGATCTCTAATGTTTTAAATCAAATGATTCTTCTAAATGTTTATATGGTAAGGCCCCTAGGGTGCTCAGTGACCTTTTGGTTCCTCTTAGGAGTACACCTTCAGTAATTCGCTGGCCATCTAGTGGAAATTGCAAGGTTTCTTTACATAAAACTTTGCTGGGACAAACAGGGTTCTCTGTACGAGGAGTTAACATGTGGCATTTTCCTGCAGAACTAAAACTGAAATCCAACTGGCATCAGCTTAGCAGAAGCAGTTTCTGAAGAAGGAACAGCTATGTAGTCATGTATGATTGCCAGATTTCTCATCCTGATGTTATTGTCAGTCATTATGGTTCTGATGGCTTTGATGAGTTTTGTGTTTTGTATGTGTATTTAACATTTTGTATTATCTTTTTATTGTTTAATGTAACTAAAAGCCCAGCTAGGGACATACATTGCAATGAGCTTAGGCTTCTGTATGGTATTTGTTACTTATCATCTCTATACAAGTAAATAAATTTTTAAGGTTTAACAGGTATAAATATAATTGCAAAACACTTACAGTAATGCTCAAAATATGTATGTGACAACATCTGGGGAAAAAAAACAGTCATGACGTCTGTGCCAGAGTACTTTTTCAGTCTTTTATGATGAATAATGATGAAAAATAACCATTTCCATCAGCGTCAGGCCATCATGTGCCCCCCATGTCCTGTTTGATGTCTCTTTCAAACAAAGAGACAGAAACCCCCCACAGAATGCAGAACAAAGGCATGAAACACTTTTCCATATAAATGTCGAGAGAAAAGAACTCTAAAACCAGAGTAAGAGTGAGCAGATGTGCCTGACACGAAGATGACACCATGTTGTTGGCTTTTCAAAAAGCCACATGTGTCTGATGTTGGGGACATGTAAAACATCCATCCTCGTCCAAGCAGCAGAGGGGAAAAGATCTGTGGTGCTGAAGCTGTTGGTTCTGTTGTAATTTTCTTTTTTTGGTGCTTAATTGTCAGCAGCGCCACTCCCCCTGCTACCTTCTGTGGCTTTTTGGGGACAGATGGAACATGTCAGGCGAGGAGGAAGAAACCCAGATGTCAAAAGCACACATGCAAACAGAATACGTCATCCTAAAGGAACTCATACTCCAGATACAGAAGGAAAGTTCTTTAGTTCTTCACTGACATTTCACCCCAGCTTTAAATGTTGTGCAATATGTAGATTTGAAGGAACAGAAAAAGTAATGTGCTTTTATACTACTTGTTTTTGCACCAATTTTTAATATGACAAAAAGTATTGTCATATTTTCTAAATAATCCAATGCTCTAGGTCTTATTCTCGACATGCAACTTAGTTTCTTCAAAGGTAAAAGTTTAGGAAAGAAATTAGGCCTTTTGAAAACCGGCATTAAATTGAATGATCCTTTCACAACTTTGGCCGTAGGCATTTGTCTGTTCAGACCTGACATTACAGTCAGGTGTCCCCTCATGCATTTTAAGGTCTGAGGATCTGCACGCTCGTGATCAGTTGACCAACGACACATGCAAACAGAGCCGGAAATAAAACCTAGCAAAGTGGCAAAGTATATCAATAATAAACCGCAATGTGAAGATGAAGACTGGAAAAGAAAAAAAAAGTAAAGTAATCTTCTTTATGTCAAATAGAGTCGACTTCTAAGTTTTACAAAAGTTATTTGCGAACACTATTTTTTTCCCCAGCATATAGAAAAAAGAAAATAATACTTAATAAATACTTAAATAATAATACAGAAAAGTATAAGTTAACTTTCTGCAAAGTGAAGTAGGCTGTTAAAGAAAATCACCAGACAGATCACAAATCACATTGATCATCCACAATGACACCTGGATACATTTCCGATCCCTCTGTGTTTTGGCTGTTATATTTTCTCAGCAGGAATCCATTATGAATAACAAAATACATTGTTTTGCCGTTTTTGTTCTATTTTGACAATGAATTTTGTTTGATTTTATTTTTAAGTTTAAAATGGAAATAAGTGAAAAATGTACCCATTTTATTATAGTCCTTGACAGGAATCATTGTATTCTGCATTCTTCAGAGGTTTTGTCTCACACAGATTGAAAAGATTAATGAACAAGGACATAACAAAAATACACAGCAATATAATTCTGATGCACTTGGACAATCATACATTTTTATGCATTTTTTCATGGTAATATAAGATATATGTTGAAATGTCTCAGTCCTCCTATTTGTGGGTAGTGATGTAGAGTATTAAACTTTGCTAGAGCAAGATATGGTGTGGAGTCATAAAATGAATAAAATAAAATTAATTTAAATTGCTTTCTGCAGGTGATTTTATTTTTTATTTTCTTATTATTTAAAAATAAATAAAAATAATAAACCCAGTTTGAATTTTGAATCTATTTTTATATGACAGCTTTGGAAGGATATATTAAAAAAAGAAAAATACTTGTTCTTTTGTTTAGTCATTACTGGTTTCTGATGGCTAAATCCGATTTACAAAACACTCACTGACAGGTTCCAACTTTGTACCATAATTATCATGTTCATGAAGACGATTAGGAAAAAGTGAATTTGTAAACCATCCATCCATCCATATTGTATACCCGCTTTTTCCAAACAGGGTCGCAGGGGAGCTGGTCTCCAGCGGTCTATGGGTGGGAGGTGTGGTACACCCTGGACAGGTCGACAGTGAATTTGTAAACCATTATTAAAGAATCAAATCAATGTATTCATTAAAATTCAGATGGAATGCAGAGCCAAAAACAAAAACGAGACAGTGTTTCTTTGTTTCTTTCTGATTTTTTTTTTTTTTACCGTGTCCTGTCCAGCAGAGGAGCGCTCAAAATTGTTGTCTGAGTGCCAAGAAATTGCCCAACAGATTTACTTTCACAAGCGGAGCATCACAGCTATTGCTTTAAGGCTCTGCTTGATATTTATAAAAGAAACTTTATTATGAACTTCTTTGGGAATATTTCAATTTTGTTACGGACACGGAGACTGAAATAAAAAGAAACAGAAGCTTGACAAAGAGAGATATGGGCAAAGGGAAAGAGGGGAAAAAGGAGGAGGAGAGTGGAGGAGAGAAAGAAGGAGGAATAGAATAAAAGATTACACCCTGCTTTCTTACACAAAATAACACATGGTATTTATGAATGTAAATGTACTTAGGGAAAAGTGCAGCCCAATATAGATCATCTGTGTATCTATCAACACCTGTGTGGATGCGCTTTGTATACAAGGTTTCTCCACAGAAATATGCAATAGCGAGTGTGAGGACCCACCGACCTGCCCCGTGGTCCCCGGGCGGACACTGAGGAGATCCGAGCAACAGACATCCAAAGGCCCAAAGCACAGGAACCCCAGGAGAACCACCGCCGGGACTACCGCAACCCCCCCAGAGAAGAGCAGTGGAGAGTCCCAGGGGAGCCATCCAGCAGCGACAGTGCAGAAGCCCCAGGGAACCGCAGCGACGAGCCCACTGGCCCCACCGGCAGCCGTCCACTCCCGAGCAGATCCAGCCATGGACCCAGAGACCCAAGACCCCGGGACACGCCGCCCCAAGACAGAGGCCTGACAGAGCCCAGGGGTCCAGGCCCCGGCAGGCAGCCACCGAAGCATCCAGCCCCGGACACCGAGAACCACAAGTACACCAGCGGGCAGAGACTCCAACCACCGGCAGGCAGGTGCGGGGAGGAAATAGGCCCCCCATAATATGGGGGGGGGCTAAAGCTGATCCAGGAGAGGGACAGTCCAAGACCCCAACCTGTCACAAAAAAAACAGGCACTCACAATCACAATCACCCACTCCCACCCTCATCCACACACATAAAATCACTCGCTCCCAACGAAAAGACAACAACAATGGACGTCCTACACTCACTCACACTCCCCATGCATACTCTATACTCCAGGTCCGGGGCGCCGGCAGCCCCTAGGGGCAACCAGCCCACGGACCAAGGAGGGTGGTCCCCTTTCCTCCCGGGCAGAGACAGGCAGACAGGCCCAGACCCGGGGGGTCTCGGCCCGCCCCCGCCCAGAACCCAGCCCCCACCAACCCCCATCCACCTCCGGAAGGGGGCTATGTACAAAAGAGGGTCCACATGGCCCAGCCAGCCCGCCACCAGAGCCGCCCCAGGACGGAGCAGTCCCACCCCCCAACGAGCTCCGATCCCGACCCCATGAGTCTCCCACCCCCCGGTAAAACCCCAACATGAACCTCGCCACAGGGCCACCCCCAACAGGGACACCGATATCGAACACACGTCCCCGAACCAAACGCCACGATTCCCCCCCCCCAGCGCAAGCTCTACATACAGCCTCGCTCTGAGCACCCCCGCCGCATCCCGCTCCCCCACCACACAGTGCGCCGCAACAGCAAGGCAAGGGCCCCCCCACCAACCCACCCCCGCCCACTGGCGCAACGGGCAGATCCCGTCGAGCACCGCAACCAAAAGGACCCCTGACCCCGCAGCATGACGGGACAGACTCACCCCCCGATCCCCGGGGTCAGTGTCCCCACCACGCCCCCCACAAATGCCCCACTCAGCCACAAAAAAAACATTCCTGCCAACATTCCTGCCACTGCAACTGCCCAGGGAGAAACACTATCCAGCTCAGCTCCACCATCGCCACCCAGCCGATCCAAACCCCGGCGACTCCATATCCCAGAAGTGGATATAACCCCCCCCACCCCCCACCCACCGCCCCGATCCCCCTCCCCTCACACATGACAGCCAGCAGAGCAGCCCACCACCAAGCCCGCCCAATCCCCCCAGACAGCGCCAGCAGCCCCAGCCCACGAGTCCACGAGAGGGATACATGCACTAGCCGGGTACCTGGGCCATGCAGGCCAACCGCTCCAAACCAAGCACAGCCCACTGCCCGCCCCGGTGCAGTCACAAGACGCGCTCCGCCGCCCAACCCACCCGACTGGCAACTGCAGCCCGGCGCCCCAACCATGGGCCAGAACCACAGAAGCAGTGGAAGAAGGCCACGGCCGCACCAGTTTCCGGGCACCCGGCCAACCCCACCCCCAAACCTCGGGAGTGCCCCAGCCCGCCGGCCACCCGCACCCCCGCATGGCGCACTACGGCCCACCAAGTAGTCCAGCCGGCCAGCCCCTCCATCGGAGCGGGGCCACATCCCAATCAATGCCGGCTAAGTCCCCCCTACCGGAGCCCGGCACCCCCCCCAGCCGGCAGACCAGGCCCCAAAGCCAGGGGCCGAGATCCAAGGGAACCCAAGCGATCCCAAGAGAGAGAGCCGAAACGCCAGCCCCAGCAGCAGACATTTCCCAAGACCTGACCCCCAAACCCAGCCCAGACCCACCTAGAGGGCCCACTCCCTCTCCCGTTATAAGTGAGAGTGTCTAAGTTGTACAGTAAAATTGGGGCACAGGCTGCCATGGGACCCGAGAGATGGAAAACCCTTGCGGCACTCCAATGGTGCACCTGCACCCCAAGGCCCTCCATGAGTGGTAATGTGATGGAGCTGGCGGAGGGAGGTGTCCAGGGATGGGGAGGGAAGGACTGGGGGGCAAAATGCTCTCCCAGGGAGCCAGCTTCCAGGCTGACCCCAATAGGCACCCCCGTTTGCCAAGTCCCAACAAAGGACGGAGGCATAGGTGCATCCACCGGGCAAAAGACTAGGGACAGGTTACAGGCCCCGAGAACCAACTGAAAACCGGGATCAATGTCCCCAGCCACCCCACCCCCCCGGAACCACCCAGACCCTCAGACCCCGATCCCCAGCTCCGTTACCCAGTCCGCCGCCCCGAAGTAGCCACCGACCTTCAACAGAAAGGAGCCAGCCAGAAGCGCCAAGCGGCCAAGAGTGCGGCCCCACTCCTAACAAAGGAGCAGACCAGCCAGCCCAGCGCAACCAGAAAACGCCACGCAAAGGAGGGCCCATGACCAGCATGCCTAGCCACCCCCGAACCCAAGGGGCACAGCCAACAGAGTGCCCAGTCCCAGATGCCGGGCACCAGACCACAGCCACAACCAGGCAAGCAGGGCAACAAAACACATCCCACTCCAACACCGAGGCTGCCACCAAGCCGCGCCCGATCCAAAACAGCAGCCCCACCCAAAAGCAAGCTCCAGGCCAGGATAGGTACATGCACTCCCCCCCCATAGTCAGGTGAACCGAGACCACCGGGCCAGCCGGGCAGTCAAGCAGACCCACGATGGACCACCCCGCCCACTACCATGCCAAGGGAAAGACACCGGCCCAGCAAGCCGAAGGTGCCACAGCACACGCAGCAAGGAGGCCACACCCCCATCCAGAGAACGCAGACCCACCAACATCCAGGGCAGCCAAGCAAAAACAATAGAGCCGAGCCGGACCGCAGATCCCCCCAAGCCAGTGCCCAGCATCACCAACACATCCTTCTGTGCACTCATAGGGCCATGGCGAAGACCCGCTAAACCCCGAGCACACAGAACCCACCAGGAACATCGAGCAAACGGCAAAACCCCACCCCAGTACGAGTCCAGAAGCCCGACGCAAGCGCAGAGCCCAGCGACGCCCACCCTGCCGCACCACGCCCGGAGGTCAGAGCCGCCACCGCACCGGGCCACCCCCCAACACCACAGCACGCAATACAGCGGAGGACAGAATGCAGCAAAGAGCACCCAGACAAAAACTGCACACAAAAACTCACAACTGCGCAAGTGCACCCCCACCAGCCCCCCAAAACAAAGTCCCCGTGAAACCGCACACCCCACGAAAAGAAGATCCGCAGCATCCAGGTCCCAGAACATGCCCGACACCCATACCCCTGCCAGAAGCAGCCCCGCAAGAAGGCCCACCCGAGGCCCACAAAAGGCAAGAGAGCCCACAGAGCCAAAACCAAACCCATCCAGAAGCCAAGACCAGTCCCACCGAGACCAACCCCGGCCCGCCCGCTTTTCCCCCTGAACCATGCAGACCCCTCCGTACCCCCTCCCCCAGACAGAAAAGGGACCGGCATCAGTAACCGGAACCTAAGACAAGGAACCGAAATCGAACCGGAAACCACCCAGGACCAAACACGCCGACACCCATCCAAGGCAACCACCCATCCCCACCCCCAGAAGGAAACCTACACCCACCCCCCAACATTCAAACAACTCCCAGAGCACGTAAGACGTTGGACACCCAGGTTGAACCTGCCCCACCCCTCCCGCAGGTCCTCCGCCCCACCAGCAGAATGTGCTCCTTGAAGGAAAGAGCACCTGCCATGAGATGCGACCTACCCGCCAGTTTCGGAGGCCCTTATGCCCGCCGATGCACCAAAGGCCCCCAAGCCAGGGCCGGGCGCCCGGGTATGCACCAGCCCAAAACCCCGGCGACATGTTTCTTTCTGATTTTAATGTTGCAGTATCATTTCCTTGGTGGCAGCACTTCAAAAAATTCATGAAGAGGTTGTGAGGAGTCTCCAATGTTAATCACTCTGTTGTTCCTGCAGTGGCTCAGAAACAAGTACAGGAAAGAAGATAGACAGTCCAATGACCTTCTTACCTCCCCTCGCTATCCTCTGCAGGACCCTCCCTTCTGCCAAATTGCAGCTGGACTACCCTGTTGAGATGTGGTACATCAACACAATCTCCACCACAGCTCAACAGAATGTTTTGGTCGTGCTGAAAGAGAGTGATGTTTGTTAAAGTTTCCTCATAGGTTCAGTCTCTGCTGGGCCTGTTTCACAATCCCAGTGACTTTCTTCTGCCAGGTAAGATAACTGGAGATCTGTCCTCTGAAGAACTTAATGTCCACCCTCTGCTAATGCTAAGTGTGTGTTTGCTCAGGTTATGATTTCTGGAAGTTGATCATCTCACCTTTCGTTTGTAGATTTGTTTGGTCCTGATAATGCTGTCATTCACTATTACGTACGTTCCTAATAGTCAAACATCAAAAGGTTTAAGACTCTTTACATATTATTGTACAATGTGGCTGTAATAAGTTCTGCAATACCTAACCTATCTTCAGATAGTCTCTCCAATATCTACCTGAAAACTGAAAGAAAATATTTCAATGATTTGATCATGCTACAGGGAAGGCATTGGAAAGATCAACATTTTTTCTCTGGGAACTCCTTCGAGACTGTTGTAAAACCATTTCAGGTGACTACCTCTTGAAGCTCATCAACAGAATGCCAAGAGTGTGGGTAGCAGTAATCAAAGCAAAAGGTGGCTACTTTGAAGAACCTAAAATCTAAGACATATTTTCAGTTGTTTCACTCTTTTTTGTTCAGTATGTAATTCCACATGTTAAGCTACAATATTCATAGTCATGAAAATAAAGACAACTCTTTGAATGAGAAGGTGTGTCCAAACCTTTGGTCTGTACTGTCTAGGCTATAGGCTTCCCTTTTTGTTATCTGAAACCGCAAATGGCTAAGGCTAAACACATTACTTGCTGCCGTCTTATGAATCCATTAGGAATCATTTATTCTGAATGGCTGTTAGTTTCTATTCTAGGAAAATAATATTTCCCTAAATATTATTTTACTAAATAATGGGCAGCTAATTAAACACCATTCAGAATTTGCCATCTAAAAGGTTGGTTTACTCAGCAAATCATGCTTTGAAATATTATTTTATTAAACTAAGGTTTTATCTGATGTTGCTGTGCGATTGGTGGTTTAAAGGTACCAATTACATGTTAGTTCCAAGACTAACTTAACCCCCCTTCCAGATTCCTCAAGATAATCCTAGTTTCTCAAATATGAATAAGATTGAATAGTAATGTTGCATCACTTTATTAGCCATGGTTTTTACCCATCTTTGATTCACTTGTTCATATTGTATAAAGAGTTCATTGATCTTCCTTATTCTTTCATTTTGCTTAGTAGTTTTAGTTGCATTGTTATAGGATAGAAAATAGTTTGTTGAAATATGTTTGACTTTGCATTGACTTATTTTTGTTAATAAATTCTTGTATTTTAGGAAACTGTAAATCTATTCCATTTGTGTTCTGAGTTTTGCTGTTCAATAATGTCTGAGCTTGGCTCACCCCTTTCACTACTGTCCTAATGCCCTTATTGGGCTGGTATTCACAGGACAACACTTAACAGATCGAATTATTATTTGATGAAATATTTAAATGTTAATATCAAATAATATAATAATAATAATAATCACAACAAGCTGGTCAAGCAGTCCAATCCCAAACGTGTTTTGCCTATTGATCATGATCCAATACGATCTGGTGTTAATTCCCCGGTGAAAGCCACCCAGTCAGGCCAGCGATTACTGAAAGCCACAAGGTTTACATGAACAAGCTCTGCTCCAGAGGAGAACCCAGGAACTAGGCCGGTAATAACAGACCTCTAAAAAAAAAAAAAAAGGTTTTGACCAAAAATGAGGGTAGGGAACAGACACTCACCCCATTCACACAGTCGTTTTCCTTTCTTGCAGGTTTTGGGAGAAAGTTGAACACGTTTCATGTACAGCTATGTAGTATCAATTTCACCCTACATTTTTTATGGTCGTGGTCATCTAGCCATGCTGTCTATTTATTCTACAGGTCAGTTGCTACGTTAGGCTTTATTTCAGGGCCAAGAGAGGAAACGAGGAACAAAATCTAAAAAGAAGGAGCTGAAATGGTAGCAAACATAAAGCTTCCAAACTGCCCCTTGGTCCTTATGCGCTTCACATGCGATGGACACACTGTATTCCAAGACGCGCCGACTGGCTGCCTCTGAAATAATATTTCAACTGTGGTTACAGACGCTAAACTGGTGCCATCTCTCAGCTTGGGTTATTCCCACTAAAGTACCACATAAGGGATTTTGATTTTTTTTTTCCTGGAAAGATAATATGTTTTAGTGGCGATCAGAAGATGAATAGAGACTCATGACTAAAATGCTTCAGGTTTGACTTCTGCTTTGTTCATTTCTGATGGTGTGAAAATGGAAAAATTAACAGTTAAAAAGCCTGTGAGGGTTGTAAGGCACTGAAATAATGGTCACTTTTTCATAAGAAACAATTTGAAAACGCACCTATTGATAATGAGAAACAATTTACCAATATTATAGTGACTCAGGTCAGCCATTTTCGAAGAACATATTTTCTTAATGTTTGAGATCAGTGCTTCAAAGATGCTTAAGCTGAGGATGAACTTCCTTTCTACTGCAGCTGAACTCTAAATGATGAGTTTGACCATCTCATTTCCATTTAAACGGCTCAATGGAGTCCCATTTGCTCTCTACTTTCCTGCAGCCAAACAGGCTCAATAAAAACCAATGAGCTGATACAAACAGGAAAATCTAGTTGTTTTCTTATACAAACAGCATATGGTTTACTCAGTGTGGCTGCACACGGAAGCACTCCTCAACTTCATTTCCTTCTCGGCATCAAGTTTGTCCTCTGGCCATCTGCACTGCTAAAGTTGCGTCTAACTTTCTTTTGTGGCCAAGTTTCTTTTTATCAG
Organism: Crenichthys baileyi; assembly: GCA_036173005.1. Taxonomy (NCBI): domain Eukaryota; kingdom Metazoa; phylum Chordata; class Actinopteri; order Cyprinodontiformes; family Goodeidae; genus Crenichthys; species Crenichthys baileyi. The sequence goes on from JAHHUM010002912.1 coordinate 111,603, forward strand.
TTCTTCAGATACCTCATTCAATAGTCATCCGTGGCATTCATGCAGAGGTTGTTGTTAGTTAAACGGTACATTTGAAAATTGAATGTCCATCATACACTTAGTTTGAGCTTCTATAGTCTATAAAAAGGTATGTTTCCTTCATGTTCTGCAGACAGTTTTTTTTTCCTTTGAAGATTGTGGGTGAGAAACGGAGGGCATGTTTCAAATTGCAAGTCTGTTATCATGGCAGTTACCTCTTGAACCAAACATCACATTTAGCGAAATGATGCTTTGCTAAATTATGTTAATGTAAATCAATCAGTCCCATTTGTCTAAAAAAGAACTAATATTTATACAGAAGTGATTAACTCCAAAGAAGAAATACACAAACCAAACATGAGCACTAACAAAGAGGAACAAGGCTATTTAGTTATGTCCAAAAGGTGATCAACCCTCTGTCACTTGGTTGGCAGTTCTTGTACTTGATGATATTCAATCAAGCATGGAGGAGGGGAAATAATGGTCTCATGACTGCAGGTGTTTTGACCATTTCAAACATTTAATCATTCAATTGAATAAAAGAGACAGGTTTCCATTCAAAGTCTCACACGTTAACAGGAAAAACTGAAATTTATGGTCAATTAAGGATTATTTAAAATCTTTCGAGGTTTATAAATTTGCACAAAATATTACCCTCAGTATAATATTTGAAGTGAGAATTATTTCATTTCAGTTCTTAGGAAACTATTCAAAGTGATCTGGAAAAGGAGAGCTCCTATATGTGAAAGGTGACATCCAAGGTGTGTGCGTGTGGACCACACACATTAAATATTACTGCCTGCATAATTGTCTTCAACACATTTTCAGTAAAGGTGCTTTTGAGCCCCCAAAAAAGATAATGGTATGATCAGCAGCTGTAAACCTTGAAGTCAGGACTCTGCAGTTCCTTAAGGAAATGCCCCCTTCCCCAAGGCAAAGTGAAATTAATGATCTATTTAGAAATGCCTATCATGCAGATCATGCAAAGCACAACAGCTTTGAGGAAGCAATGTCTTTTTTTATTTCAGACAGTAAATCTACGGTTGTGGTTAACCAAGACAACAAAGGTACAATCATGAAGACAATACATTAAGTGTATATACTGTTTAACACTAAATAGTAACTGGCTGTCAAGATTCTGCAAACAACAGACTTTCAACAAAACCATAAAGGTTTCTCTCTCTTTAGGTAAAACACTTTACATCTAATATTGCAGGCTATTGCACTTAAGTTTAAAGTTCCATGTTAGAAAACTGCAAATGAAACAACCCAGAGTTGACACCAGAAATGTTTTTCCTTATAGATACAACATTCACAATTATCTAAAGAACTAATTTATAACTACCATTGGATGCTGCTATGTAAACCCAATAAAGAAAAATTAGATTTCACTTTCTCTTCCTTTATGCTATTACTGCAGACTATAGAGTCCATTGAGTAATATCTCTGATCTGTGGTTGCTGAAATCTGACGTTTGTCTGTTGTTTTGAAGTGGAACGTTCTTCTGGCTTTACTTTCTATCCACGCCAGTGAGTTGTTAAAGATGCAAGCTTTTGTCATTTTAGAAGTTGGGAAAGTTTGATCATGTTCAGTAAGGTCAAGAATCACATTTAACAAGTTTTTAAGTCTTTAAAACTAAACACATCAAAGTTCTCTATATTGAATCATATTTTCTACACAATGAAACCAAT